>JBCJKH010026124.1:0-11145 GCA_039877255.1 Loriculus beryllinus
GGTGTCCCTGCTTATGGCAGGGGGATTGGAACTAGATGATCTTAAGGTCCTTTCCAACCCTAACTGTTCTATGATTCTATAATTCTATATAAGCATATGTAAAGTATATGCTGATATACATTGATTAAAAACTCTCTCCTGAAACAAGCTCTGAAAAGGGCAAAGATGTGGTGGTGTTAAAATTCAGAGTAATCTGCAGTTAGAAAAGGTATGCTACATTCATTACTAGAATTAAGTATGAGTTAGCCTATTAGTCCAGTCTCTGGTATTACCTGTAAAAACATTTTCTCATGTATATTGTAACTGTGATATTACAGGATCTTTTATCATAAAAACTAGCAACTGAGCCAAAAGAAGTGCACGCAGAATTTCTTTATACATAATTTGGTAAAGTTAGGACAGATGTTATTTGACTGACTTTACTGTATTGGAGTTACCTCATTTTATAAGGATGACAGATCTACAGGTAATGGTTTAATGGATCACAAAAAAATCGCAGATCTTTTTTAAAGAACTGATAAGATGAATGTCAGGATACATACAGAAGGTATTGTGCTACCTGCTGTACGCTTCCATTTTCTTGTTCTGGTTGTTAAAATGTAGGGCTACATTGCTCAACCATCCAACGTCTGCATTTTTTTTGAAGTCTTTTGCTTACCAAGGATTTTTTTTCTAACACGGTCATAACTAATACTTTTCATATTGAGATTCTGATTACATATTCAAGGGAACAGTGTCATTACATTGGTTGGGTTTTGCTCTGGTCATCTTCAGAATGTCTAAGAATGATCAGAAAGACTGACTAGTGACCCAGCTGCCAGTTCCTGATTTTGTCCTGAAAAATTTCAGATCTGGAGATTTTCTGAATCTTAAGCTCTCTCTCATGTTTTATATATGAGCATTACTTTGGTAAAAGGGAAACTGTCAAGCGGAGAGCAAGACAAAATTCTTAATGTTAAATTTTGACCCTTGAAATCAACAAGAATTTTGATCTGTATCTCGAGTTTGTAGGAAAGATGGCATGATGGACAATTACCTTAACTTACCAGGTCTAAACCTCAAAAATCTGGAAAGCCAGTAACAGTCTTTACATAATGAGTTCTGTATTTGTTCTCAGTGCTTACCAAATTGTCTAGATTCTCAAGATAATAACATGAAGGATAGTCCCCTTCTCTTTCACTCTTTTGAACTTTCTGGATCTTCTATTTTCCTAAAAATTCTTGAAATGTCACCTGCTTTGACACATTGTATGAAACCACATCACAGTATTTGTCACAGCATTATATGCCTGAACAAGAAAAATGCTCAGCAGAAGCAAAGTTACACAAGGTATTTAATTTTTCTATTATATCATGCACATATAAATATGAGCCACCCCCTTTTCCTAAACTTTACACTTTCTTGCTGAATATACTTGAACAATTCTCTCTCCTGCTATGTGTAATAGAAATCAATATTGTACATAAATCATACCCACCTCATCCCACAGATTTGATACAATATTAACAGTAATAAACACAATACGGACTTGAATGAACTCACTATAATTAAAGCCATTGAATATGAGTTAGGATAAATACAAATTTTAAAACTACATCTATTTGAGATCGGTATGAGATGGTTACATTAATATTTTACAGAAGATTAGCAATCTGATGACTAGAGTTGCTGGATATATTGTCAATATAAATATGTTGGCTTCTGTTAGTACACAACATTATGATTATGGAATAAAAATTTTAAACATTAAATGTATTACAACCTGATAAATCTTGGTCTGAAATTAAAAATTGGGAATAGTTATGAAGCAGATCTGTTTCTAACTGGATCCTGTACGAACATGTTCTGTACAACTTGACAACCTTCCCCTCTACTGTGAATGAAATGGAACCATCAAAAATTATAATACTACTTTTTGTAGTAGGCGAATATCAAGGGAACAATATAAGCTAACAACAACAAATCACTGATTTAAGGTGACCTGGATCCATTGGTAAGTAAATCACAGTGAATATAGATATACTTTCTTTGAATCTAGTATCATACACCTAAGGAGAAAGGATGCAGGCCAAAGTCAGAGGCTGGAGGCTATATCCTGAAGAGAAGTGATGTGTGTGTACTGGAAGGCTAAACAATTCCAGGGCTTGTTCTCTGGCTCTGAGGCCAAATGGCCAATTTAGTTATATTTACTTAATTAGACTGACCTGCTCTGGATAATAGGTCAGCCTCATACAAGCATTTTATGGTCCCTGGACTGCAGTAACTTTCCAGCCAGGTCTGAGACCATTCTAACTCTTTAGTGCATAGATGACCAAGTTCTGATGCAAAAGCTCAGGCTTTTACTATTTTACAGAGACATAACCTGGAACTCTAACAAGAATTGAGAGTCATGGCAAAGTAAACAAAGTGCTCAGTGCAATCCTACACCCAATAGAGCTGTGCTACCTTGGCTACGTTATGAGGAAATCTTAAGACAGCCGTGTGAAAACCATGCTATGTTGGTATTTTTCACTGACTGCTATTGAAACAACAGCTGTGATGTCCTTAGAGGAAGACCTTGGGAAGACCAAGGGAAGACCCCTTGTCCTGTCGCTACAGTCCCTAATGAAGAGTATCCTTATAGGCCCCCAGTATCCTTATAAGCCCCTTTCAGATACTGGATGCAGGATGACATACAGATAGTAGAAGTAAAATAAGGTAATTTTCTTGCAGGGTTCAGTGATGCTTTAACAAGATTTTTCAAGTGTCCAACCTCTGTCAGGTATCTCTACCCTACATTGCAATTTGCAGTGCAAGCTTTGAGACAGATATTTGATATGGGATGGTTCTTCTGCAGAGAGAGCGCAGGGCAAATCCAACATAGTCAGTGTTCTGTACAGCAAGTCATTGTATACTGAATCACTGACCAACGCCCAGCTATCAGCTGAAAGCTGACACTTTCCTAACTTTATAATTTAAGAAGTTACCTCACTGCATAGGGGTATTGCCTCGATCCTTTTCAAGATCCTCGCTACACGAGTACTTCATTTTTTTGTGGTAGCTCTGTGACTTGATTTTGCATATCAAATAATCAGATATAGAATTTTAAAACATCCTTGACTATTCTGGTCAGCACAATACTTACTTTACTGCTGAGACTCTATTATTGTCATGTGGAGCTTTTTTACATTGTGAGGGTCAGTGTTTATGAAAATACTTGGAAACACATAATGAAAGTAACAGTGAAAAAATGCTAGGAAGTAGACTCCAGTTACCAGGTTATCAAGATGCATCAGTTAGATTTTCAGACAATTATATGATAACTGCATTACAACATAGTTATTTAGAGTTAAGCATCAAAATAAATTGTGGATATATTTTCAAACCATTCTATATGAATGATAATAAACAGACATTTCACTCCTTTCTTCCCCAAACCATCTTGAAAGCTATGAAATATCCAATCAATATTTTAGGACTTTGCAATTTCTGAAGATAATAAGACTTAGAAATATAGGTATCTTTGGGACACTGAGTAACTAGGACCACACTTCCCACCTATATTCATTAAAACAGGGCTACCTGTGAAGCCTTTGTACAGAAAGTTATTACTCGCTGTTCTTGACTTTTGTGTGATGCAAATCATTGAGAAAGCACCACCTACACTGCTGTCTGGTACAATGTGAATATCAGAGAGTGCATGGTGCCTGCAGTGCTATCATGATAAGGTAGACTGGATAAGGAGTTCCTTACTTCAGAAGGTTGCTCTCATTACTTAAATAACAAACAATAACAATGGTATTGAAAATTTACCATGTATTTTTTTACTCTAACATAGGTGAGGCACTGGCACAGGCTACGCAGAGAAGCTGTAGCTGCCTCATCCCTGGAAGTGTTCAAGGCCAGGCTGAATGGAGGTTTGAGTAACCTGGTCTAGTTGAAGGGCTGGGGATAGAACTAGATGAGCTTTAAGGTCCCTTTCAGCCCAAACTATTCTATGATTCTATGACTTCTCTCTAATGTAGGCTTTTGGGAGATCAGTGTGCATATGGTCATACTAGCTGGCCAGTGGCACCATGAGAAATATCAGAAATTCCTACATCTCCTTGCATGGACACATTGCTTCTTGGAGTGCCTGGTGATTTGAGCTCTCGCATTTGAAAGCTGTCTGAACCACAGTAAGCATAAAACGTCCTGTGCTAAGGATACCACGACAGCCTTCATCCATGATTCCTGTGGTTTAATTGCCTTAGCTCATAGGATTATTTTACTGTAACTGACATGAATTGTTGACAAATGAAGACGTTGTTACAGCATACCACAACACAGCAAAACACAACACAGCTAAACATAACACAGCACAGCAGCAGCCCAAACCTTACTCAGCCTTCCTAAAGCAGCATAAAACCAAGTCTTGCTTAGACTTGCACTTAACTAAAATTAAAGAGCAAGGTGACATAATCAATTTACTTTTACATCAGAGAGCTGTGACAGAGTGGCAGTCTGCCTTTAAAGGCAGCATTACTCTGGTATACTCTCTGCTAGTTTGTATATATAGAGTTAGGGCTATATACAGTGGTCCAGCTCGTGATATATCTCCTACTTCAGCAAGCACAGAGCTGGCATCACTAGAGAGAGCAACCAAGCTGCCTTAAATGAGACTGCTTTGGTAGCAGAAGCTGCATAGCTATGCTAATGCATCACTCCCTAATTCACTCCCTTTCTTACTGAAGAAACTAGGCTATACATATACATATTATTTTTCCATGGAGAAAGATTATGCAGTACAGATGTAGAGTTTAAGATGTCTGAGTGTCTTGAGGTAATACGTAATGTGTGGCTCCAGGATTTCAGATTTTATTAATGTTTTATTTCTATTCTACTTCCCTACCTGTATTCTCTACATACATTCAGTTCAGAAATTTACTGATTTCTAAGAACTTGCTGCCATTTGCTGACAAAGTAAATAATGTATGAAAAATTTTGTTGTATGAAATATGTCATTCATATTTTATAAACAAGGAACTTAAAGACAAAGCTATCACTCAAACTTTATATGAAGATATGATAGAATCAATCTTAAATCAATTCCATTCTTTTTTCTTTTTTTCTCTTTTTTTAATTTAAGTCCAAATTTCTTAATATATCAGAACAGCAAAAACTATTCAAAGCACACCCATCATTTAAATTGAATTTACATTTATTTTGCATCACTGGAGCTGTGCAAAGCACATAAAGCAAGCTGGGGAATCAAGACCCTCGGCTAGCTTGTAGAACCCATGTTCAGCCAAAGCCCAGGTAACACAGTGGCTGGGCAGGAGCAGTGCAGACCCTGAGTTCATCTGTTTGTGTGCTATGAATATTCCCAGAGGTTGCTGCCACAGTCCCACTGCATGGCTGCTTCCTTTATGCATGCTAGAGACAGCAGAAGTGCCAAGGGAAACCTTTTGAGAAACCCAACTTTGCGTTGAGACAAAGCCTTTGCAGGAAAGACCTCTCTGAATTGGTTAATTCACTCCTTGCCTGAGGACTGGAGTGAGACATCCATGAAGATGCCTATCTCAGTCCAACTGCAGCCAAGAACTGCAGGGGTGCCAAGCTGAGCTCCTTTGGAGGATGCAGTAACCCCCCAGAAGTCAGCAGCAAAGCTACTGACACAAGCCTACTTACAGCCTGTGTAGTATCATAGAATCACAGAATCACAGCCATTAGGCTATAACAATGAATAGATAAACTTAATTACAACTTAATTTATTAATTTGTTTTTATACCCTATGCACAAGCTTTTACTTAACAGTATGGGAAGTTTGATTACATTATTATTAAGAGTACTGAGAACAAAGAATAGGTCAACAGAAATGCTAAATTTCTTGAAGGATTTAGTTTTTAACTAATTTTAATTCAAGCCAATTATCATGTTAATTTTATGTTCTTAGAAAACTTATTCACAGAATAAGCACTGCAAAGTATGGTGAGGATGTATTTTTCATTTCAAAAGCTGAAGCTGAGACCTTGGTACATGTGCGAAAGAAATCCCTACCTGACATCATGGAGACCTGACCAGGAGGGAGATAATGGAACTGTGATGAACACCTCTGTGACAACTAATACCGTTTCACGCAGGACACTTCTAGTGTATTCATAAGAATCTCTATATGTTTCAGACTTAGAGGCATGTTTCTTACTTATACAAGCAAGAAAGTGCTATTTAAAAAATACTAGGATTGTAAAATTTATTCAAGCTAATGTATTTTCTGTGAAGGAAAGTTTATATATATATATCATTTGCCACATATATATATACACATGCATATATATACATATATGCCACTCATAAGCAGAAAATCATTCTCACATTTAGTCTGAGACTGGTTTACGTCTGAGACTGGCTGACATCCCTCCTATCCTGCCTTCATAATTATACCACTCAGTCTCTTCTTCCTTCAGGCTTTTGGGAGATAAGGATTACTGCATCTGTGGTTCCCAGTATCTTATTTTTTGTGATGGATTTCACAACTCAAATGGGTTTCCACCATTCTTCACTTGTCCACGTTCTGTTGTGGATTGTGTTGCTCCAAGTTGTGTATGTTGTTGATTTCAGACTGTGAGAACTTCTGGGTCTTTGGGTCCAGGCTGTGTTTTTGTAGTCCTCTGGTCTCTCATTCTTCTATTATTCTTGTGAGGAATTCAAAGTGGGGGAGGAGGGTGGTGATGGTGAGAACAAGGAAGCTTACTGCAATGTTAGTCTGATCAACACTAGTGCTTCTCAAGCATGATTCTAACTCAGTAGTACTCTTGGGGAGAAGAACTTGTGTCACAGCTCCTTCCAAATCAGTTCAATTTTATGAGGTATTTAAACTTTACTTATGAAACTATGCATGTTGTTCAGTATGCACATCCTTATGATGACTGTTACACAGAACAATTAGAAGTTATGCTAATTCAAATGTACAGAGTTCATAGATACATGCCTTTTGACATATCACTTGCATTTTGTATTTAGTATACTTCTTAAAAATGAAGAACTGCATTTTAAGAATAAAGCATTTCATCTTTTCAGAGTAGACAGAAAACTGAATTAGGACAGGAAATTTGTCACCAAGCTGTCAGTTAGATTTCAATTCAAATCAATAGTGCAGGGAGTTAATTTTCAACAGCTCATTCTTGAAATGAGTTCACGGGTTCAGGGCAATTCTTTGTGCACAAGTGTCCATGTTGCATAACAAGAAAAAGACTGACTATTCTTATTTGTATATTTCAACATAAAGACTGAGGGCTGAATATGGCTTTACATCCCCCAGCAGACCTCTCAACTCACTGACAGATACAACAAAGGTACCTGAAGTGCCAGCACTGTACCAGCTCTGGTGAGAGAGGACACCCCTAGCACCTTCCACAGACACAGGATGTGCTCCTTGTCACATCAGAAAGCTAAGGAGAACTGAATGAAATTATCAAGCAGCAGGTTCATAGCAAGCAAACGGAAGTACTTTTTCACACGAGTCATTATTAAATTGTGGTGCTCATTGCCACAGAATGTGGCTGAGACCAAAGTATAAACGGATTAAAAAAACAGAGTAGAGAAATTCAAGGGCTTATTAAATATGATGGGCTGGGACCAATCCCCACTTTCAGAAATCCCTGTACTATGGTTTGCTGGAACTTGAAAGGATATACCAGGAAGACTGCTGTATACCAACAGCATTTCTTACATTTTCCTCCCTTAAGCATCTCCTACTGACTATAGTCAAAGTCAGGATAGATGTTCAACTCACTATAGCAATATTTTGATCATATGCTTTCAATTAAATTATGTTCTCATTTTGACTATTTAAAAAGATCTAAGGCACTGACGGAGAAATGCATTTAACTGTCTAACATTCTCGTATTTTAGGGAGGGAAGTGCTTATGTGCACCACAGCCTTTGCGTCTTAGGCCATAAACTTACTGAGGTGGGGCACATGTATCTTTTATTAGGACTTTGCTTCTTCTGAAGGTGAACTCAAATAAAAATATGTATTTGATAACAATGATAACAGAGTAACACTGTTTCTCCATAAAGATCAAATAATTCGTTTGCCTAAATGTCCTCTGCCACAGGAAAATTCCCTAGTGATTTACGAAAGGACAATGACACTCGCATCCATCAATGCGAAAAGGAATTAACTTCTTTTATAGAACTCCCCACGTTTTCAATGCACGAATATTACATTTGTAGAAAGCTATTTATCACCTGTTACCTGTAACAGTATTGCCAGATGATGTATAACTTACATTTACCTAGCAGTGTATTTGAGATTTCATCCATTTTGCAGAAGCATCTGGCTGCAAATCTATGACACACGTTGGTGAAAATCCAGATACAGAAATGAAGAAACCAAATACCAAAAATCCTGAATTTTACCCCCACTAGTTTTAAGTCCGACGGTGCGGCTAGGGTTTCCTTCTAAATCATCAAGTAGCTATGAACTGTGCATTACAGGGTTGACAGCAGAGCAAGCTAGGCAGCCTCAGCTTTCTTAACTGCGGACGGTTTCATACCAAGGAGAGGTGAAGAACCGCAGGACCAGTGCAACACACCGAGGGTTTAGGGGCCGGGCAGCACTACAGCATCCCCGCAGCACCGGGAAGCGGCGGCACCGGGTGCTTCCCCGGGCGCCGGGAAGCCCTGCGCTGTTCGGGGCCACGCCGACACTGCGCTGTCCCGCCCTCCTCGGCACCGGGGCCGGACCGAGAGCATCCCCGGCCCCGCCGGCCGCGCCCGGCCACCTGCTCCTCTCGCCGCCCCGCCCGCATCCCGCCGACATTTCCAGGGGAGGGGCGGGAAGAGGCAGAGGGATGGCGGTGCCGCAGGGTACGGCGGGCGGGGGAGGCTGGGTGCCGCCCGGGAACCGCCGAGGGCGGTGCGGCCGGTGCCCGCGGTGCCGGCAGCAGGGGTAACGGGGCAATAGCCCCCGCAGCCTCCCATGGCCGGCGCGGTGGGGGCAGCCGAGAAGGGGGGGCAGTAGGCATGGAGGGATAGGAAAGCAACTCTTAATCTTAGAGCAATGACTCGTTTGTTCACCCTCACCTTTCGCGGGCTCTTTGGATTAAAATAATAACAAAAATAACGATAATAATTACAACCCCTACACACACACACACACACACTACCAAACAGACCCACGTTAGAGGGAGAGGAAGGTCAAGAGGAAAGGCAAGAGGACCACTGCCTCATCTAGAAGCTGGCGGCTGTCACACCGCCAGCCCGTGCCCCCGGCTTCCCCGGGGGCGGCCCGGTCCTTCCCCACGCGGCTCCCCGGGCAGAGCAGCTTCTCCCGGCGGAGTCGTGGCACCCCGCACACACATCGGGGGAGGATGGAGAGGGGGGAAGACGGCGGCGGAGGGCGCGGGCAGAGTGCGGCGGCACCTCTCCCCACCCCTTTGTGCACCGCGGGCAGGGATACACACACACAGACACACGCACTCCACCTTGCAGCCTCGGCGCCGCAGCCACCGTTGTTACACACGCATACACACGCTGACACGCGCCGGTCCCCCCGGTAAATGCATTTTCTGTTGCGCTCCACCGCCCTCCATATATCCTCCCTCTCGCCTCCCTCCCTCCCACCTCTCTCTCTTCCTTCTTCCCCCTTTGGTTGGTGGGGTTTTCCCCGTCTCCCACGTCCCCGTCCCCGTCCCGTCTCCCCCCCTCGCCGTGCATCAGTGTAACGCAGACATGTTGTTGCCGTTTAACACGGTTCAAGCTCAAATGCAAGCGGAGCGCCTTACCCACCCCCGCCGGGCTGCGTGCGGCTGGCGCGGAGCGGTCCCGGGAAGGGCTGGTGCGGCTCGTCCCTAGCGGAGCGGCTCCGCTGCCATCCGCCCAACTTCAGCACCCGGCCGGCACGGAGAGGAAGACGGCGGGCGGGCAGCAGGCAGGGAGGGAGTCAGGCAGGGAGAGAGGGAGGGAGGGAAGGAGGGCGGTGGAGAGGGAGGGTGCGAGGAGCGCCGCGGAGGCAGGAGCCTCCGCACATGCGCTCTGCCAGCGGCGCCGGAGCCCGGTGGCAGCGGGAGTTTCCGCGCTTTTGGCTGTGGGGTGAGTCACGGCCCGGCCCGGCACCGGTGCTCGCCAGCTCCGGGAGCGCTCGGCGGGGTCCGCCGCAGGTCCCGCTGGGGACGCTCCCCCCGCAGCCATGGCTCCGGGCGCGGCGGGTCTCCGGGGCTGTGAGAGCGGCTGGGACCGGGGTCCGCCGAGCGGCAGCATCCGAGCGTGTGGCCTGGAGTGCGTTAGGGCGGGAGCAATACGTTGCGGTGGGAGAAAGCGAAACGCTAGCAGTGCCGCGCTGCTGCTTGGTTTTAGTTCTGATCCTCATTGGTGTGTGCAAATAGAAGAAAAATAAACAGTAGGTGTATAAAACACTATCCAGCTCTTCATTCTCCTCATGCAGCTCGAATTGAGGCAGGGATTTAGTGGCTGAGTAACTTTAGGCACCTCTAGCGCCATGCCTAAATAAAAAAAACAGTGTCAGTTGCAACCGTGAGACTCAAAATCGGGATGTTCTGAAAATCTGGCTCTGAGTCCTGAATCCTGCCAGTTTGTTTGTCCAAGCTTTTCTAACTCCACTTTACAAATTTTGGCTCAACAGGGAACATTGCTTAGCTTTCCTACTGCACCTTAAAAATCTGGAGCCTGATACACCTTGAGGCAACAGCACTGGAAAAATAATGTATTTGGCATCTGGATCATGTCAAATCATACCACAAATCCAGAAATGTTAATACCTCAAGACAGAGCACGCTGCTGCATTTACCACTCCACCAACACAATCTGGCAAGATGATACAAAAAGGCACAAGGCTGGATCAAGGTGGTGCTGTACCCTGCCAACGACCCGTGTTAATTCTCTTCGCAATCCCTGTGTATCCCATCTGGATCCCAAAGTGGAGTGCTGCAAAAACCAAAGGCAAAACTGCACAGACATTCGAGGGCTGAAATGAAAAGTATTGGAATAAATTCTTTACTATTCAGGTGATGAGGCACTGGAACAGTTTGCCCAGAGTTGTGGATGCCTCATCCCTGGAAGTTTTCAAGGCTAGGTTGGATGCGGCTTTGAGCAATCTGGTCTTGTGGAAGGTGTCCCTGCCCATAGAAGGGGGGGTTGGAACTAAGTGATCTTGAAGGTCC
>JBCJKH010026125.1:0-23367 GCA_039877255.1 Loriculus beryllinus
CAAGATTTGAAGTGTAGGACCTGCATTGCACAGACCAAGAGTTGACCACTGCAGACATGGACAATACTACACACACCAGAGTTAGTAGAATTCAGAGTTTGCTATCTTCAGATAACTTATCAGTTTCACACGTCTTAGTCCAGGTTTGGCTCTCTTCCTTCTGCAGACAGCTGAAAGAGGTATAAAAGTTGGCTCCTTATTTTGCAGTTTCTGAAATAAAGGCCAAAGCCCAATGACCTGAACCAAGGCCCACCCAAATCAGAGTCTTTCCACAGCCTTTAGTGGCTTTTGGATGAAAATATGAGGACCACCTGGAGAACCTTCTGGCCCACAGAAGGTGGCAGCAGGTTGACATGCCCAGGAAGGGTGAAGCTTGCATGGCTGCACTCCTTGATGTAGATGTTCTGAAGACAATTAATTCAAAAGCTGTGGCACTATTCACCAAAACACAGCACTGACAGAGCACTTGTAAACTTCGAACTGCAGTATAGAGAAGAACCAGAACACTTCTGCATCTGGTAACATACCACTGCTCTGCAGCAAGAATGCCTAGAGTCCTGCGTGCACCATTAAGTAGCAAAGGGGCAACTGTCTACTGTTAGAAAACATTGTACTTCCTAGCACAGATGTTTCTGGAAGATGCTCACAGTCACCTTTCAAAAGTACTCAGACTCACTTTCAAATACAAAAAAAAAAAATACAATGAATAAAAAAAAAATCAATGAACTAAAAACAAAGGAACAAAAAAAACCCAAAAACAAAAAAAAAAAAAAACCAAAAACCAAAAACCAAAAAAAACCAAAAAAAAACAAAAAAGAAAAAAAAAACCCAAAAACCACCAACCCCAAAAAACAAACAAACAAACAAACTACCCCTGACCAACCCCAAGTGGTACCAAGAGAACAAACCAATTACTTAAAACTTTCCTGTTTGGTAATGTAGTAAAATGCTCTGAGCTATAATAATTAGGGGATAGCGAAACTCAACAAAAACACAGGATTTTCTTAAGCTTTAGAAACATGAAACCAAAATCCCAATACAAGTGCAAACAGCAGTTTACTTCCACCAGATAATGTATCAACTGATTGTTAGAGCATACACTTGGTAAATGCTACAAAGACCATGAAAATCTCAGTATTATTTTTACAGATTGGAAAAACACAAAAGCCAAAAACAGCACCAATAACTCAAATAAGAAACTCATGCTTATGCTTACATAAAAGTTTGATGAGTATAATATATTTGTAACGCTCCCACAGTTATTCCCCAAAAATACTATAAATATTATTTTGACAATGTAATTACAGTTTTTACTTTAACAGTGGCAGTGAAGTACTGGCACCAATTCCCCATACAAAAAGCCTAGCAGACAAAGCAAAGATCACACATGGAAACTGGCAACTCTTATGATCAGGGCTGTCCTTTGTTTATTTGGCTAAAAAAAGTCTGTTTAAATTAGTGTCTGGTTTATTTAAGCTGTAAAACAGAAGTAGTTTAATTATCCTAGCAGTAAGCAAAAGGAAACCCCAAATACAAAAATAAATGGAAGTGCAGATTTTTAAATTCTCTTTTCTGCCAAGCAACTGAGGCACGTTCAGAACCCCATGGACTGTGGGTCCATTCAGGAACCACTCTTTCCCACTTCCTCTCCCTTGAATGAAAAGCTAATATGAACTTAAATTGACAAATGTCAGCTATTAACAGTTCAGGATGTTTTGACTCTGTATGACAAGTAAAATGGTTTAAGCTTGCTCTCTCATTCCACGTAAACCAGCCCATCACATATGACTCGTGCAAAAATCCGAAGCGTAATAATTTATAGTATTTGCTCTCAAAATCTTTCAAAACTAAACCAAAAAACTAAATTCCCAACAAAACAGCATGTATTCTCCTCAAGAGATAAATATAGAGGGCATTGATGTGGGATGAGAGGAAGGATTAACTTTCCTTCCTTAGTTCTGCTGGTTTAAATATAGTAGCCATTGTGTTTGAGAGTCTGCAGGATACAATTTAAAACAACACCTTCTCCAACTGTAGTCACATTACAATGAAATCCATATAACCAATCCTGTGCCTCCACACTTGTTGTCCAGACAGCAAAAAAGATCTCAGTTTATAGGCAATAAAACTGAGCAATGGCTTTCCAAATGCTTTGGGTGAGCTCTGGATACTCACTATGCTACAGTATCTGTCTAGTAAAAATCTACCGTTCCCTCACACTTTCCAGGCATATTTTAAAATGTTTATTTTTCATATATAACCCACAAGCAGTATTTTGGAAATGAAACCGTTCAGAGCAACATGATTAAAGAACTACAAAAAACTGTGAAAGATGAATGTGTTTGGTTTTTTTTATAAGAACCAGAAACATGAAAGATACCAGGCATGAGATAAACGAGAAGCACAAAGGATAAGCGCTAGGCTCATTTGGTCAATATTGGCATTCATTAAAGGCTATCTAGGTTTCACAGCTGACCATTCCATTTCTCGTTCCTGATAATTTAAAATACAGTGCTGAATGACCAGTCATGACAAATGGTAGGTACAGCTGAAAAAAAGAAGAGAAAGTTATCAAAAACAGGCCACAGATAGACTTCTATGCTAGTATGTAAGCCCACTGAAGCGTTTAGCCCTGATTTTCAAACTAACAAGTTCTGCAAAAATACCACTCTGACACATTCTGAAAAACTCTTGAGTATTTACTTCTAGCTCATTTTCCAGTTGCTAAGATTGTGTCTTTTTAGTGGAACCAAAAGTGTAAGTGCTGCTGTTGCCATTGCCTTCCAGGGGAAGAAAATAAATTAACAGATAGACAGATAAATATTGACAAAAATCAAGAAATAGGTAAGGATGCATGGCTACCCATAAAAAAGAATAAAAGGAAAAGCAATTTAGTGTTCCTTGGCAGGTTTGAGAATGTCACCTTCCCCTGCTTTTCCACACCACCAAAATTAACCAGCCTCATTTTTACAGTGCAATTCCAATCTGCAAATGGTTGAGTACAGAACTAGGAAGAGGTAAGAGCAAAGAAACATTCCATGTTTAATTTCACTGAGTAAGGACAGAACTGAAAGGTTTATTTCTCCTATCATCTCTTGAGGAAGTAGAAATTACTTGAATCACTTAAGTGTTATTAATTAATTTTTGTTTTGAGGAATACTTTTGCAAACATAACTACTCAAAGCCCCCCATTTTACTCAGATTCTTCTTCAGGAAAACAAAATAATTTGATTAAACATCTCATTTTCTGTAAAGCCTGGAAAATGACTTTGTATTAACAATTTTTTAGCATAGATAAGCTACCCAATGCAGCTGCTGTGAATTTCTGATATCCTCATTTCTTTTCAGAGACTTCTTAACAAAATGGCAACATGATTTTCTAGCCCTACATGAACTACAGCATAGAACTCAGTGGCTTTTGAAACACAGCATGCCTTCACCTTCAGGAGTTCAAGTAATCAAGTATCTTTCTTTGCTCAATTGTATGATGTCTTCCTGCAGACCCTGGGAGAAAGTTTTTGCCTTCTTATTTCAAAGATGAAATACTTCTAAGCTATCTGGCTTGTGCAAGAAATAGTAACTCTGAAAGCTATATATAGCCTAAGTTCCTTACCTCTTCTCTTTGAAGCACACACATACTCTCCCTCATGCCTTTTTTTTTCTTTTTTTTAGTCTCCACAAAGGAATGATTATGTTTTTATTTTTCGAGTTCTGAATTCCAAGGTTCCTTACTGCCAGTTCTTCTGCAGAGTATGACCCTTCCAGACTGGCAGATTAAAAAGTACCTTTCAATGCACTTTCTTCCTAGACCACAATTGACCTATAAGGCAGAAATGGGTCAAGAGCAATTGCTTTTTCATTAACTAAAAGAAAACACACACGGTAGCTGATCAAGTCCAAATCAGTTTGATACTTGGAGAACACTGACTGAAGCTGAACCCAGGTTTCAGGTGGTCTTTACCTGAAGAGCATCACAGGCTTCCTCCTCTTCTGCTTGAAGCAAGAAGCATTTCCTTACAGCTTCCTTGTAAGTACATGGCATTTAGAGTATTTGTAAAATGTTTAAAACAAGATATTCCATATTTTCCTACACATCCTCCCTCAAGAAAGGAGCTGTGAACAGGTGTTAGGCATATGATATTCATGTTGCTGAACATCCTACCAGAAAATTATCAAGTTACTATTATAAGCCCAGTATTAAAAAATTTACAGAGTCATCTTTCATCCCTGCTTGTAAAGGAATGCTTTAAGTTCTGTTCTGAATAGAGTATCTGTAGCACTTCAACTACACCTGAACATTTCTCAGAAAATTGGAAGCAAAGCCAAATTCCTGTTCAAGGATTCAAGCTTTTCATCCATGAAAATCTACCCACCGTTTCTGGACTTCATAAGATTAAAAGCAGTGAATGACCTAAACCTTTGTACAACAAAGCTGGCACATCTGGACCCTGATTTTGAACAGATCCTGTTATCATCTTTCCATTAACACATATTTATGCAGCTTACCCTGGTAGATTAAAACACCTAAAAACTTAAGAGAGATGGTACCAGGACAGCATAACAATAATAACACCCACACTACTTGATTTAAAGCTAGCTCAAGTATCACCAGCAGCCTGAAACTGAGGAATGCTGGCATGATACTCAGAGCAACTCTCTCAGGCACACACAAACAGCACAACATTGCTCTGCAGCTGATACCGTGCAGTTGCATTCAGCTCTGTTCAGAGAGGACAATCAACTCATTCAGAGAACTTGCACAACAAATTGTCCCATGAAGGGCAGCTATCAGACATTCAATGCCTTTTTTATCCTAGAGGAGAGAAAAGTATTTTGGCAGATAAATGCTTTTTAGACAATTATGCTGGAATTCAAAGTACATTCTTTAACATCAGCAGTATTTTGAAGCGGTGAAAGGTTTGAGAAGATCTATTTACAAACAAAAAAGATTAAAGCTCTTCTGCCCACGATGCGGTAGGGGTGGAAATAAATGAAAGGATCAGATGGGACACAGCCTATAGAATATAAGCTTTCTTCAAAACAGTCATGTCCTTGCTTGAAATTTATCAAGAAAAAACAAAGTTTTCTGTTTTTTCCAGATTTCAGAGATGAATCCTAAATCCAGATCTTGAATCTCACACTCTGGAATCCAAAGATCCATCATCTCAACAAACCTCAATGTACCTTCCCTAAGGTCTGCTAGACCCTGTTGGAAAGCTTAAGATTTGCCATAGGAAAAAGGAAAAAAAATAACCCCACAACCAATCCAAGACACATGCTATGAAGTGAAGGAAATTTTCTACTTGGGTTTCTGACAAGGATATTTCCTACGTCTGCTGCAATCCCTAACATACTGAACTACTTCTTAGCTCTTAAGAGATCTGGGTCTGCTTGAAGTTCAGTTAAAGTTCATCTGGCAGCTTCATCAGCCTGCTCCTCTGGCAAGTGTTCTTGATCTTTGTACCCACAGCAGAGGAAAAAAACAAACCAAAACAAAAACCTTTGTTATGATGAGACTTTTCTTTTTTAATTAAACTAAAACAAAAGGGATGTGCAGAGGGTACTATGAAAATTCCATTAAATCTATATTCTGCAGACACTTAATGATCTGTTGGAAGACTGTGGTCTAAAATTACTTAAAAAAAAGTAACAGACCTTACTGCATGCAGCATTTCTACATGAATAGATGGAGTTCCTGCATCTTCAAACCCTATCCAAATTAATTTTGAATTGCGGAGAAGGGAGAAGCATTTGTCATCTTGTCGCCTCCCCACCAGGAATATCCAAGCTCCACATTCACTTCCTAGACCTTCAGCATGTATAGTTACAAGAACACTGAGGTGAAACCCAGTTGTCAGATACTGTCCAAGAAGTGCAGCACTTCAATTTTTCTCTACTTGATAGAACTTGGAGTTCTATCTTTTGCAGAAAAGAGGGAGGACTGCTAGAGCAATTAGAAAACAGAGCATTTACAAGTGTGTGTGACTTACCTGTCACCTGATGCTCTCCAGACATTTAGCAAATTGTCAAACACTTGTTTAGCATCATTGCCTATCAATCTTCTGTATTCCTCTAGCTGTTGGCTTTCACTGTGCAACTCCTTAGAGCAAACTCTCTTCTCTAACTACTACATAATATGAATTGCTTGCTACAAATTAATACTAGGTACTGTAAGAAATTACAAGAGAAACCAGGCTATGAAATGCAACTAGTGTTGGGAGGTAAGCAGGGAGAAAGAGAGGGGCCAAATAGCTATCTGTAGCAACACCATACAGGAAGGGTCTAAAAATGTTTTTTTAATATATGTATAAAAAGAAAGAATATTACTATAGGGATGACTGGCTTGCAGGTGGAGTTGGACAACCTTTATATACCATATGTAAGAATTAACTGGTTATTTTTAAACTTCTCTGAAGCCTTAAAGAGATATTCCAGGACAGACATACTAACTCACCTTCAGCTTTTCTGGCTCACTGCCTCAGTGGCATACCATATACTCAAACAACAGCTTCTTCTACAGTTGGAGGGGACAAGTAAATTACAAGCTTTCAGGAATTCATCTAGCTTTTTATAGCACTTAAAAAAAGGATAAGAGATATGCTGAAGACTTGCATTAGAATTGTTTCAGTAAATACACTGAATTAACCATGAATATAATACTTGGGCCTAAGACAAACTATTACAAAAGAAGATACAAAGAAGATACAAAGCAGTCTGGATTCAATTGAATAAATCTTAGCAACAGTTTATAATCACATCACTTTGCATAGCACTTCCTTTTTTGCTGCTTTGATCATGTCTCCTCCCTTAGAAACACCACACTGGTCACAGTAGTGGCCTGGGAATACATAATTTATTTCATTTCTGGTTTTATCCATTACAAATTGTACTACACTGAACTTTATTACAAACACTATCACACCATTCAGACTTAGCAGTTTTAACAGCTACCAATGGACAAGTGAAAACACACCAAAGATGAGGCTAAACTAATTTTTCAGTTTGCATAAAGAGTTTTCAATCTCTCTTCTTCATAAATACAATAATGTATGAACTTCAAATTTCTTCAGTCTACAGTAATTTGCCTGGGGAATTTTTCACAGGGACATGAACTGAACATTTAGTGTTGTTCACTTTGTGATACAGCATTAATGCTTTATCTTTGTATTTTGGCGCTATGGAAGCAACATTAAAGTATCTAAAATACCTGAAGGATATAAACAGGCACCAAGAGGGATCATCAAATCCAAGCAGCCATTTAAAGGCAGAAATGGAACACACATCTAAATGAGCAACTTGAAATATTCCCCCTAATACCTAATTATCTGCTATAACAAACCAGATTGCTACTCTAGCCCTGTGATCTGATTTCCTATGTGAAATATGAGGAGAATCAATCATGAATAGAAATACAGCTAATAAACACAGTAATATTTACTAATATCAGCGGTTTATTTTGTTTCAGCAATGCTATCCAATTTTGTGTCTCTTTTGAAAGTATGACTAATAATCCACAGTGGAATGCAACTGTTAACTTCCAAGGTATGCCCTATGGAAGGGGTTGGTGCTCTAGGCACTAGATAACTTTCACTCAGAACAAAGTTGAACAGATCACTCAGCAAGGAATTAGCAATGCTTGCTTGTTTAAAAGAATTTTTTGCAGTACTAACTTACATGGAATACCCAGCCACACTCATCACAGATGTTTCCCAGTGAGATCAATATTACACACAGCATCAAATGAACCATCTATCCCGGGTCAAGACATACATTTCAGTTATAACTTAATTGTTGAATAGCTATGTAGAGTAACAGTAAAAAAAACACTTTTTATTGAAATATTATTAAAAACGTTCTGGTCAATGGCAATTATTTTTCAATAGTGATAAAAAGAGATTTTACAACATCCTGTGGCTAGGAAGAGGAGTCTAAAGCAGTTAATCAAATTACTGTGTTCCAGCCCCTCCTTTGTTTTTTTGCCAAACAACATTCACTGCTGCTTTTTCAGACCCCAACAGCAGCAGAACAGCACACATGCGTATGATAACCCATCAAGGAGGGGTCAGTTGCCACCAGATTAAAGAGGAAACATCAGGCCATGCATGTAACCAACAAGAGGTACATCCTGCTCGCTCTCCTGCAAATGCTAGGAGGCACCAGTGAAAGGTGATACTCCCATGCTGCAATTCCTGAAGCTTTGAAGAAGTTGAAGGTGGGAACTCCACTTCCCCACAGCAGCCTTCCGAGCCTACTGCTGTCAAGGACCCTAGTCCCTGGGGTCAACATCAGGCTGAACAAAAACAGCATTTCAGTTCCCATCACTTCTCGTTTTCTCTTACTGGTCTAGGAAGAGGTTCACAACTGTGGAGCAGGACATTCTTGCCCTTCATGCCTCTTCCCAGTCCTCCCTGTCCAACTATGTAACACAGCTTGAAAGTCAATCCTGTGTGCTATCAGTTCCTTGCCTTAAGTCACTGAGCAAGCCCTCTTTTTGCCACACACAGGGTTTAGTTCTGGTCCTCCCACACTGAAGGGCTGTGCATCACCGATTCTTACCTGGAAGAAGGATTTGAGCAACAGATGAAGGAGTGAACATGGCTTAAGCACAATACTGTTACATGCCTGAAAGGCTTCATTTCGAGCTAACTATAGCAGCAAAAGGAAAAAAAGAGTATTCTGGACTACAGTGCTCTTTCCCAGCTTCATAAAGGTGTTTGAGGGTAAGTTAAAGTATGACAGGAGTTTCATTTGCTTTCACAAAATGATATAAAGCAGCAACAGGAACCCAGTAAAAACCTCCTCCAAGTAATGGGAATGAAAAGAAATAAAAGTAGCAAGAGAAACCAAATGTTCCCTACTCTCTGTAACCACAGACAGCAAAGACTGGGATCCAATGCCCTATATCAAGCTCCAAATACACAGAGGGAAAGAGATTATAAAGAAGAAAATTACTGAAAATATCTTAATATCCAGTGAAATGAGTTTGCTAGAAATCAGGATCAAGAACTGCCATTATGGTGGAAGGATACTGAAGTCCGATTTTCTCTTCACTGCATGAAGAAAAACCCTCATCCATTAGGGAAATCTAAACACTACTTAAATCAGTGCTTAGTTCTTGGCACTTACCTTGACTGGCCAGCAACCACAGCACAGAAATTAAAATTAAAAAAAAAATAAAATAAAAAATTCATAAAAGTTACAGCCAAAATTTGTTTCCTGGAATCATCTAAATTATTTCAAGTGTCATCAAAATAAAAAATTAGTATTCCTTTATTTCACTATGCTTCCAGATCAAACAAAAAGACAGTAAAACAGCAGAATGTACTTGGAATGGAGATATTACAGGAACTTTTCCCTTTTGCAATTCAAATAGGTTGGTTAATTTTAAAGAAGTTTCCACATATATTTCCTTTAACAATCCACAGGAAACAGTTGAGCAAAAATACAACTGGACTAGATCACAGGCTGGATTTTCTTCAAGCAGTGCAAAGAAAACCACTCTCTCCTCTCCCCCCAAATTCTTAACTGCAATTCAAGAAACAATTAAACAAATCTATGAAAAAAATGCATCAGTAAGGTGACATCATTCTGCCGCAAGACTTCGCACATAAGAAAATATAGTGCAGGCTATATGTTTAACAAATTCCACAACCTTACCAGTCAATAATAATTCTCCTTTGATTTGTATTCCATGAAGCAATTTGATCAAATGGACAGATGTAGAGATGAGACCCAGGTTTCTGTTATTAAATTGGGGGAACAAAAAAGCAAAACATTTTATATGAAATATACTCAAAGTGAAAAGGCTTTCACTGAAGTTAATAGCAAGTCTTTAACATCTTCAGAAGCTCTGAAACAGATGGCAGTTTCTCCACTTCACTGTGCCTGACTATCAGCAGCCACACTACCACCTCTGGAGGCAAAGCAAAAAGGTTTACTACATTAGCTTGCATATTAACAACTTCGAATACAGTACCTTAAGAACCAAGTATCCTTTCTTCTCTTTTTTCTATTCCTCTAAATCAGATGTCAAAAATTAGCAGGTTATTCCTGTAATTTAAACAGCTTTATTTATGTAAAAACTTTGCTTTTTTGAAGTTCAAGTGTTCAGGGAAAGTGTCACTGTACATTACTTAGTAATAAACTTTGAGGATTTTATATAACAACAAAGTGATTAGTGACCAACAGCAAACAAACAACAAGGCGCTTCAAAAGCAAGTATACAAAACTCTTGGAGGGAAGCAGGGAAGTTAATCATTCATCTTTCTCCAGTGAGAAAGAATTATAGTTAGAATGGTCTGGGTTGGAAAAAACCTTTAAAGGTCATCTAGTCAAACCCCCCCTGCTATGGGCAGGAAAACCTTCCACTACACCAAGTAGCCGAAAGTCCCGTCCAACCTGACCCTGAATACTGCAAGATATGGAAAAACATGGTGATAGTGAGGATAAATCAGTGAAGTGAAGTCATTTGGAAGCAAAACCACCAAAATAATTCTACAGCCAAAGATCAGCAATCCTGGAGGTAGACAACATACATGCCAGAATGTGCATGCTACAGAGAAAAAAAAAAAAAAAGTCAAATAATGCAGTATAAGCAGATGAAATTTTCAGCTTTAGAAAATAAATGGAACTCAAACCTCCATAAGGAGATTGTATCTATTATGCTAGTGAAAAGGACAATCTTACCAGCACCCAGCCCCACAATTCTGCTTCCCACATTTTGTAAACATGAGTTACTATGGAGCTACAGCAACTTACAATAAGAAACCCAGTCTGGCTGAACATCCAGTCAGTAAACATCTATAAAAAGCATATAAACTCTGTCAGAGCAGTTCCTTGACCCACAACATGAGTGCTAGCACTGCCAGGACAAAAATGCATAAGCCTGAACTTAAATTTACATTGTTTTACAACTACTGCCTTCTAAGAAAGATCCTGCAGCTTTGTGGCATTAACAAAATTCTCCCCCAGAACAGAAGCTGCAACTTTGTCCCATGTCAAAATTATATTTATTTAAATAAACCAAATTTCACAAGCCCTATGAACCCAAATTTTAAGACTGCGATCCACAACAATTCTTCATGATCCAACAAACTTAGAACTGCGGTTTTTGTTGGAATTTTTTGTTATGGTTTGGTTTTTGGGGGGTGATGGTTTTTGAGTTCTTAGGGGGGATGTTTGCTTTTGGTTTAGGTTTTTTTTTTAAAGAACTGTAGATAGACTACCATGTTTTCAGTAACTACAGCTGGTTGTATCCCAAGCATCCCCTGGATGTTGCAAAGAGAGTTTAAATAACTTAAGGAGCCAGACCAACCTCTTAACATCCATCAGTATCAGTTTACCACTATATGTATCAGGGTTGATATGCACAATTCTACATGCCATACTTTGTCATGACTGCCAGACAGATACACATGTACCTTAAAAAACACAGTAATCCTGTAACTGATAATTAAGACTATCTACTTATTCATTATGTTAAATAAAGAAATTAAAGAGAAAAAAAAGCATAGTTCTACAGTCAGACTTCCAAAAGGTTTATATCATTTGCCTAATCAACTTGTACTAAGGACACAAACACTCTGTTGTATTATTCAGCAGTGCCTCAAACTTTACCTACAAATAGGTCAGATATTTCTGTTTCTTGCATACTTAATTTCAAGTGATTGAATCAAGGAGGAAATACCAGTTAAAAAAATCAGCTAACACAGCAGCGTAAAATAATAATGTCTATAGTACCTCATGACATGTTGATTCTTGGCACACTCAACACAGGCATTCCTCAGGCATCTGAAACACTCTGCTATAAGCAGCAGGCAGGTGTCTAGATCTACCAATTCACAGGAGTCCTTGTAGGCCTGCTCAATCTCACTTGAGACGCTCCTCAGGATTTCCAGGAGATCTTGAAATACACTTTCTTTTGCCATTTCTCTGAAAAAAATGAATTTGTAGTGAACAACCACAACAAAAAAAATGCACTGCTATGAAAAAGCCTGTATTGTGACAATCTTCCTGTAAACACGAAGATGTTTCTGCAACAATCTCTTAACTATCCATAGCATATAAGGTCTTTCAAATAGAGAGAGCAAAAGACATGCACACAATCATTCCACCAGCCTTTTCAGAAGATGAGCTGTGAGAGAGTTGTATTGCCTTAGTATTCCTCACAGCTTTTCAACAGGTCTTTGGAATCTTAATTTTAAAAAGAAGTTTCCCTAATGCACGTAGCTAGCATGTTTATATATGACACCACATGTTTTTTTAAGAATTAGGAATTGCTTTAATTCATGAACACAGTTTAGATGTCCAGTACTAGACGATTCAGAAAAAAAAGGTATCGGAAGCTCCATCATAAAATACCCTGCCACAAATTTCACCAGAGGTAGAAAAAGAAGTCATGGAGAAAGCCAGTGGCTGCACCAGCATCATTTTCAAGTGTGTGAATCAAAGCCAATGCAGAAAGTCAACTCTGTCTATTTCAGCAGACAACTATGCCAATACAAAAAATACCATGTCACTTCTTAGAGTATCAAGACCTAGGAAAACACTACAAAACCATAAGCATATAAAGAGACACTTTATGAATGCATGAAAGAGCTGGTGCTGCTGCACCACATAGATTGACCAGACTCCCCAGGGCTGATAAGCACATCTGCAGATACTCTGTCACACAGATATGCACAGTTCCAAACTACAGCTATTCACATGCCCTCTTCCCTGATTTTATGTTCAGAAAAGATAGGAGAGCAACACATTAAAAACATTGCTAACTTAGTTTTAGATATTTCATGCTGAAAAGAAACCACACCAAAGAGTGTTTATGGCATTGCTACAGGGAAGTCCAATAAATTCACTCATTTAAGATTTCTAACCAGAATAAAAAAAAGGGAAATCCAGATGCAGCCTCCTTGAACGTTAAACAGGCTTGTCATGTACACAAGATCAAACAGGAAAGTTAGGATCCAAGACACAAGGTTGAGAAATACCTCCTAAATTATGAACACAATAAGGCTAGACGAAATGGAAAGTAATATTAAACAAAAGCATATCAAACAAAATATGTCCAAATAGAAAACTCTTCTCAAAGAAGAATTTAAAATCTTCTTGATTTAACATTAGTGGATGATGCAGTATTAGCTGTGTTCAGCTGCTTGCTCTAAGGCCTAAACATTTGCACATGTTACCTGCTCTTTATCGTAAGAGATCATATGTTCATAAACCAAACTGCAGAAACATAAAATCATTCAGGTTGGAAAACACTCTTAAGATCATCAAGTCCAACCATTAACCTAAGGCTGCCAAGTCCACCACTATGTCCCTAAATGTCATGTCTAGACATCCTACCTGTAACACCTTTAAACACATTTGAAGGCTGTATTTCCCACTGCTGCTCCTGCTACATTCTCTTTCCTAGACTAAAACAAACAATTTTCTCAACCTTTGCTTACAGTTCATGTTTCCTAAGCCTCTTAACACTTTTGTTGTTTCAACAATGACACTTTCATATTCATCTACATCTTACTGACAGTGCACTGCATCCAATACTGAAGTCTGTTAGGGTGTGGGGTAGACTTACAAAGAAGGAAGAGCACTTGTACTGTAAGAAATACAACAATGTTTACAAATACCATTAAGTTACTACAACATTATGTATCAGATCTCCAGGAAATATGTGTTTTATTCTACAACCTCCCAGTTGATCAAAATCAACACACACAATCTCCATCTATATTAAAATACTTAAAAAAAACCCATCACAGCATCAAGATACATTTTAAAGGGAACTAGATGATTTTAAGGTCCTTTCCAACCCTAAACATTCTATGATTCTAATCCTGAGGAGAAAATACTAAAGTAGCACAACAAAGACCAAAAGCAGAGCTGGCTTCAGTCATAAAGAAAAC
This sequence comes from Loriculus beryllinus, assembly GCA_039877255.1. Taxonomy (NCBI): domain Eukaryota; kingdom Metazoa; phylum Chordata; class Aves; order Psittaciformes; family Psittacidae; genus Loriculus; species Loriculus beryllinus. The sequence goes on from JBCJKH010026125.1 coordinate 13,905, forward strand.
AGCGGACCTTACATAACCAGAAAGAAGGTTTGGAATTCTGCTTAGTTTCCAAGATCTAAGAAAAGACGCTCATAGGTCCTGAACCTTCGATTTATGAGAAGTGGCGCACCTCCTGCCATTTCATGACAGGCATGCATGCCAAAAGAGATTCAGTGGCTGACGCGTCGCAGTACACATGGCAAACGCATCCAGACACAAGTTTTTCTAAACATTAGAATAGCTACTGTCTAGTAAAGGAGCACCTAGCCAGGCCCTGTCCCAAACACACAAAAGCCATGTATTCTCTATTGAGTGAAGATGCCATACAGAACCATTACCTGTTAGTCTACTGAGTTTTTAAACACTAAAATTATTCTAAAATAGGAAAACTCGCAGTCCAACTGCAGTTTCCTTTGTGTATGTCTACACCTTGTGTTGGGTTATCACATGAAACCAGTCATTTCCTGACCAAACTTAAAAATACAGAAATGTACTATTGCCCAACATAAGTTAGTAAAACAAATAAATAAAACAACAACAACAACAACAAAAAAGCTGCAAGTACTTCTGTGCACATTCTTGTGACTACCATTAAAACAGCACCTTAAAAGTTATTCTTATCTGGAAAAGTTTCTACTCTCGTTACAGAGTTATGCAGCAAAACAGAGTTTTAGCCAGACACTGGATCACATGAATACCAAGCCATTGTGGCAACTTCTTTTTTCAATTTTGGATTGAAAGTTAAAAACACCCAGCCTTAGAGTGTAGACATTTCCAGTGAAATACAATGACAAAACTCGTCTAACAAAGCAAGTATGAGGTACACCAGAAAGTGCCTGTCCTCGTTGTGCATGTGGAAGGTGATGTGGATTTTTATGTATCAGTGAGGAGAGACAGCACTTCAAATCTCTCTTGCACACTGTGAAAGAAATATTACATGTGCTCAAGCCAGATCTTTCTGGGCAGAAATCAAATCCCTTCTTGCAACAGAAAAGCCTAAGTGAACATTCAAAAAGTATTCCAAATGACCATAGAATGACTTAAAGGCTGTTTGGTATAAAGCAGGATTCTATTCAGAGAAAATTTTAATCAACTCTTACTTAAGCATCAACATAATTTGAATGTGCGCTACAAAGGAATTTAATTAAAATCATCCTTCTGCACAAAAACTAAATTCTCAAATTAGTGTGGAGGGCAGGAAGTGTTTAGCTAACACTAAGAAATCAGCCAGGAGTGGCTTCAGGTAACTGTTCCAAGCAATGCTTAGAACTATTTTTAAAAAGAACAGTCTTTTTCCAGCAGTACGACAAAGATTCACATACATATAAAAATAGCAGCTACAAGTACTTAAAACGTATGTCTTTAAAGGATTTTCCTTTCACAAGTGTTTCCCTAATCTTTAAATATTAATCTATAAAACTAGCAAAAAAGCCTGCTAAGTAGCTTTTAGGTTCAAAAATACCTTCTATTGTAAACAGGCCATGAAATTCGTTCAGAACTGCTCTGTGGGTATTCCACGGATTTCTCTTTCCTTTACTCTGTTGCCTAAACCAGGATCTTAACAATTTGCTGCTCCCACCTGTCCTTGATTTCAGCATCAAGTATTCTGCAGGAATACAAAAGGAAGAAGCAAAGGGTACAGCAGCCAGCTCTCAGACAAGGAAGACACACACAATTTCTCATTAAGTCAAAACAAAGAATCAGAATTCATGTATCCGTGCCAAAATAAAGATTACTGTCACTCCTTGCAAGACCTACATGCTTGATTTTAAGAACAAAACTGTACAAGATAACATCCTAGTGAACAGACTTAAAAAAACGAATGCAACCCTGTTCAAAAGACCAGGTCTCCAAAACCCATGAAATTCGTCAAGAACTACACAAAGAATCCAGAAGCTTGTAAATCTGCATTTCCATTCCATGTTTTAGATACTTACACAGTTCCATACATATAAACAGAGACCCTAAAAAGCCTTTAAAGTATTTATCTTCACAATATCATGGTAACGGAATAAAACCATTTTCTCCCTCTTGTAGATCAGTAATGGAAGCATAAAGAAATCAATTCCTCTGCTCAAAAGCACTTGAAGTCTTGGCTAAAGCACACAGCTGAATTCAAGTCTCCCAAGTTCCACACCATGATCTCACAAATGAAGCAGTATTTTCTCACCTTATTTGCTTCTTAATTACAGACCACTAGCACTCACATTTTAGAATTACTTTGTTTCCACAAGCACTGAACAATCACATAATAACAAAAGAATTGTCATTAAGTATCGTAACATTGGACTGCATCTTCTGGTTCAGCATTTTCCACAGTTGGCAAATTTATTGCCAAATTTGCTCTCAGATCCATTTTGATCCATTCTGGTTGTGGGTTAACACTACAGCTTTGTCCTTCCGGAAGGCAATTACAGTGCCTCTCTTTTGGCCTACCTGTACCCACAAAACTCAGCTATTTGGGGGAAATATCTACTCCTCTATCAAACACTTTCAGAGATTTCAAGGAAGGCAAGAAACAGTCAGGGAAAACACTAGCATGTAAGACCAAAATTTCCTACTCTCTTCCAAGATAAAAACTACATCTTCACTCTTCCCCCAAGCCCAACTTTTAAATCTGGATTTAATTAACAAAAACAGAATTGGGAATTAACAAAAAGTAGAGCTGGGGAGAGAGGCGGAGAGGGAGGATGATGGTGGGGGAAGGACACCCACCACCACAATTTTATGTTAAGCTATGGAGTTTGATTTTTTCATTCTTAGGTGCAAAGCCGTTTGACCCTTTCAAACAACTACCATTAGGAGTGAGCATAAGCTTCACACCAACCCATACCTCCTTCCACCTCCCAGGCAGAGTGAAATGCATTACTCTAAGAACTGTCACACAGCTGAATACCTGCATGCCCAACCTTTGCCAAAGCCAACAAATGGTGTGCAATACTGCAGAGGTCCCACTTACATTACAGCCACAACTACCCTCCATACCAGTCCCATGCTTTCTCTCGCTATCCTAACGCTAAGGGGCATCCAACCTTTCCTCCCACTGAAGCCCCTGCAGACCATCCTACTACACAGCAGTTGCTCTCAGTTGCCTACAACCACCACCCTCATCTCAAAGCCTTGGCCTCGCAGGCGCATCACTCACCCAGCAAGGCCTCAGACACACACACCTTGCCACCCTGCAGCAGTCAGCGTGGCTTTTTGCCCCGTAGCGGCTACCTGAGCGCACCTGCCTTTACTGCAACTGCTGTCATCTGTGACTGGGAGGCACAAAGTTTTCCTCCCTGCCCTGGGCCTGCCTCAGACAGATGAATAGACTGCCAGCTCCCCATGGGACCCCAAAGGAAAGGAACGAAAGAGAAACAGGTCACCCTACTGGCCCCGGGCCCCACACGAACAGCCCTCTGGGAGAAGACAGAGGTTTCACAGCAGGGAGGGCGGAACACGACAAGTCCCTCTGTGGGCACTGCGGGACCTTTCCCTGCGGACCCCGCTGCCCGAGGGGCAGGAGCGCGCTGGAAGCAGCAAAGAGCCAGAGACCTCCCAGGCCCTCCGGCACCGGCACTTCCCACGGCCAGACCTCCCTTTCCCGGCGCACGTGGCCTCGGGCGGCCCCTCCTCCCCGCTACCTGTACTGCGCCTCCCGGAGCAGGCCCGCCAGTGCCCGCACGCTCTCCAGGCGGGCCTCCGGCGCGGCAGCCACAGCAGGCAACGATCCCGCTGCCGCCATCGCCATCGCCATCGCCTGCGCCGGCGCGGCCCCGCCCAGCTCAGCCCAGCTCCGCCTCCCGCGGGGCGAAGATGGCGGCAGCGGGGCCGTGCCGTACGGGGGGTGTTTGTTGCGACGCCTGCCCGAGCCGTGCGGGGTGATTTGGCGTCCAGGCTGTGGGGACACGGCGGGCATCGGGACTGTGTTCCGCGTGGGTCCAGGGACTGTAAACCACTGTCTTTGCCTTTCGTAAAAAGCAGGCCGTGGGGACAGCGTTCAGTTCCGCCTTCTTTCCTTCGGCTCTCCTTGCGGAGCGGAGCGCACCGCAGCCATCAAGTCTGGTCTTTCCCCTCGTCCCATGTGCGGTTGGGGTTTCCAGGTCCAAATAAGCATTTCAGTGTGTTCTAAACGTCTGCATGAGAAGTTAAGGTAGATACAACCAGCGGATCACAGCTGCAGTGAAGGAAGCAGTGGAGTACACTGAAATCTGACAACATAGTCACATGTGGTCTGTGAAATTTACCTGCAAATTACTAATTTTGTATTTGGTTGTATACTACACTCTTTGGGAAGGGGTGCTATTTGTCCAACAATCCCCTTTAACTCACTGTCTTTGAGCTGATGTTTTGCCTGTCTTTTGTCAAACACAAATCTTGTAAGATTTTTTCTTTACCCGTTATAAACACACCTATTTAGGGTTTAGGGTTTTTTTTTTAAACATCTTACGTTCTAAAGCAACTGTTAACCAGCTTTTACTCCATAAATAATCAGATTTTTCATGTAGTTTACTGAAGTGTTACTTTGCAAAAAATTCAGATTAAATAGCTGAAAATACAGAACAGGCCATAGATATAGTCCAAGAGATCAGTATGAGGATGCATTAGTTCTCTAATTCAAACTGCTGCATTGTTAAGGCTTCAACCTAACCCCAGCTGATATAAAGGAAGGCAAAAATAACTCATGATTACCCTGGGGTTAGATAGCACACAGCAGCTTCACATGTAATTATTTTATTTTTAAGAGCACTTAGAGAGCAATGCAGAACAGAAAAGACTGGGTTTTTTTTTCATTCTGGCAATCTTAACAGAGTCCTGACCTTGGTGGTATCTTCCAATGGTTTCCACAGGCCAGCTTTACCATATTTAGACTTGCTGCGTATTCATCAAAGGCCTCTGCAATCAGTATTAATGATTATTGCTCATGGTTTCTTGTGAAAAATAGTCTTGCCTATGCATATAATCTCCTATGCACTTTTTTTTCTTGCCTTAAATAGCCACAGAGATTTTAATTTTCTTCATTTTAGTCTTTCTATGCTTTCATTCATTCTCAACAGCGTACTCAAAACCACCTTTATTCCAAGGATATGCAATACTTTGAGATAGGTTTCTCACAAGCGAGTTTTGCAGGGTCTCAGGAATATCAGTTGTAGAATTTAGTAATTTTTACCAGAATGCTTGCAAATGCTGTATCTTGAGCTCATCTGATTTCTTGACTCTGTGAGCACTGGCAGATCCCTTAAAGATCTGGTTTTCCCCTCAAAGAGCTTGCAATCCAAATAATGTTTGTTTTTCTTAGTTCACATTTAGAGAACTACTAGAAGGGGAACAATCCACCTACAGCCAGATAGTTCATCTGAAAATAAAATAACACAGAACCTATTTTTAGAGTTCTGCAAAAAGTTAAGAGGAAGACCAGTCTCTTGAGGCCCTGGTGTTTGAAGCTGAATGCAGAGAAAGATCTGTCCCAGCTGAGACTCTGGGTGAAGACAGTTCCCTCATTCCAACAAATGATGGCTCTGCAGGAAGCAAAGCGGGTCAAAGACTTTAAATCCCTCACGTCTCAAATGTTGAGAGATGACTGTTCATTCTAATCATAACATGTATACAAGCCTTGCCCTTTTTTTATTGAGGGTAACTCCCATCAGAAGATGAAATTTGGGCTCTGGAAAAAGTTACTTTATGCTAAAGAAGCAAATCTTTTAGAGGATCCTATACAGCATGCTATATTTCCGGCATAAATATTAGTTTTCTGAGTTTTATTTTGCGCCTGTATTAGATTAAGTATGACTTGGGCCACAGAGCTTTGAAGCTGTAGACCAAAGCTTTTATTTTTGGTCCAGCATTTAATAGGATCCAGTGAAATTGATTGATGCACTTGGGAAAATGCTTTTGATTAGCCTTTGTTGCCTGGCAGTGAGCCCCACAGAAGATCTGCTGAGCTATGCAGCACATCATACCTTCATGCTGGTCCTCAGCTTCCTTTTTACACCAGGCAAATTACAGTAATTGGCCAAGGAATTCTGAACACCTATGCTAAAGATAAGGAAGAACATACCTGAGAGGAGACAGCACCATCTTCTTAACCACCAGAGGTGGAACACAAAACAGCTTGTAAGTTTTCTAGAGGTATTCGGAAGCAATGAAGAATCCATATGAAATGGGTACTGCAGACTGTCTTAATCCTCCAAATAGCTATTGAAGTCCCAGCTCAACAACTTTAGAGTTTATTTGGCTTTAGATGAGATGTTACACGTGTCTGAAGACCATAAATGAGTGGTTGCATTTGATGTTGAGATGTATATGTCACTCCTTTGTTATGTAATAGCAGAAATAAATTTAATTCTTCATAAGAATGAAATCCATCCATCTGAAAAGAAAGCCTGCAAAGCCCTAGACGAGATATTCAAAGTTTATCACGGAAATGAATGTCATCTTTCAAAAAGTAAGTACGGGTGAGACACTGTTCACTGTACAGTTGTCAGGCTCAGAGACACTGCAAATGCTTTCGCCTCATTTGTTAGATGGTGTCCGACTTCCAGAGTGAATGAGGGATTCTGTAACTGTCATCTGCCCTTCACAAAGTTTTTATGGTACACCTGTATGGAGTGGATTTTTCTCAGGATCAGCATTATCATCGTCACATTTGGCAACTGCACAAGTGTATGGAAGGATTCAATCTTTGCCCTATTGAGCTGGATCAGAGACAGTACCTGGGATATCTGGTACCCAAAATCTAGCTCCTTAATAACCTTGGGAATTTCATTGCACATGAATTCCACCTTATACATATACCAGTTTATTTATTTTATGTAGAATTTAAAGTCCAGCTTTGGTCAGGTATGACAGAAGATGAAGCTGAATTGTGAGAAGGCTGATGCTAAGTTAAAGGAGGCTACGCATATGCCAACTTGCATAGTGCTGCAGTTTTCTGAGTGTAAGGGGCATAGAGGTTGTCTTACACATCAGTAAGAATACATGTGAGCCCTGGGAGTACGAGAGTTACATACAGCCCTAAGCTCATTTTGTCTGCATTTCTGCAGCATTCTGATTTTAAACACTGTCGACTAGGAACACCAGGGAAGAGTCATTTTTATTTCTGTACTTGTCATTGGCTTTGGCCTTGGCAATACCTATCTCGAAGAACAGAGGAAAAGTCATGCTATTTTAAAATCTGCTCCCTTTCCCCATCTTGGCCCATATGTGTTGTGCACAGCTCTGTCTGCATCTTCCATGCATTTCCCAGCTGCCAGATCTCCTGTCCTCCATCTGGGCTGATCATCTTGTATATGAGCTGGCTGGGCATCGTCTAGTGATCCTAACAAGTGCCTTTCTGCTGGCACAGCAACCTCTTTCCTTCCAGTCAGTTTTTAGTTATGACAAGAGGTGATTCCTATGTACAAGCAAAGCAAAAACCTTGGCCAGGAAGAGGCCTCCTTATGTTTAGAAATTTATTCTCATGGACAGAGAATCTCCCTGTTACAGGGGTTTACATTAAATCCCATACTTGGGATTTAATTACTAGCACTGGGAGAAACCCAGTGGCAAAACCTGTGTTGCAGGAGCTGCGTTGAGTACAGGGCTTGCCTACTTAAAACCCCAGGGTCTGATGGGCACAGCAGGATCCCTTTTGTCTGCAGCACACAGCATCCACCACTGCAGAAGTGGGCCAGTGGTTCAGTTTGTGCATGAGTGTTTGCACATGCTTACATGTATAAATACATGGCATGTGGCATATTAGAAACAGGGAGACCTGTGGAAAGCATAGGAATTTATTCTCTGATGTTTTGCAGTATACGCTAAATCAAGACTCAGACTGGCACACGGGGAGTGATGCTCTCATTTTTGAGGGAACCAGGGTAAGTCTGGATTGGGATTACCAAGGAGGTGAGTGCAGTCAAAATAGAAAATTTATGCGTATAGGAGAAGGTGGGATACAGTTCGCTCCCTATCAGACCCTCTGTATGACTTTTTTTTTTTTTTCCTCTATGAGGAAATGCAAATTTGGATAAAACTAAACCTTAAAAACTCACTAATTTTTCTTCTTTTTGGATGTCAGTTGACCAGCATATAGTTTAACACCATGACAGGGGGGAAAATCAATTACTGAAGTTTAACATCTCTCCTAGGAAAGGACAGGCATCCTCCAGGCAATACACAAAACAGGGGAAAACCTCTCTCCACAAGACAGGCTGCCATTGACACTGACCATGAGACTAAAGAAGAAAAGATGGATGTATGGAAGGTGACAGTAAGCAGCAGGTTTAAAGAAGAGCATGACCAGAAATGGCTTGTGCTACATAGAAATAGGATATCTGAAATAAGTTCCAAGCATTTTGTTAAAAGTTTTGTGGGAAAGGAGAATTATTGAAGAGGACTGTGAAGGTGAGAGTGTGCAGTTCTTAGTGTCCTCTTGTGACCTTTTCAACTATCCAGTGTTATTTTAAGTCCTATACTCCCATGTGAAAATGCTCCCACAAGCAGTGCTAATTTTGAAAGTTTTGCCATATAATGTAGATTTCCCATGCAAATACAGTCAGATCTCATCTCTCATGTGAGAATCTTGGCTTTTCCTGTGTTTTGACAGCAGCAGCAGTTCTTTAGAATTCCAGCAGCCTGGACAACTGACCATCCAGGCAGTTGCTACTAAGTAAGCACATAAAAGTCACTCCTGTGCTGTGTACCAAGCTCAGCAAGCTTTTCTGCATGCATGGAGTAATTTTATATCACAGGACAAAGTTCAATCAGACTCACTGCTTTTGCATGCAGTGGCTGTTTGCTCTCTGCATGCGCGTTAAATCTGACATGCTGGGATGACATTGTGTTTGCAAAGCTGCACTTGGGAAGCTTACCTTTGGGGGGCTGCAAGAAGCCATCAATTAGCATCTGCGAGCGAAATCCTGTGTACAATCCTGGAAATACCATCCCGATTCTGCTGCTTGGGAGGTTTAACTCATCTGCTAAACCTTAAGTCCAGCCTGGATCCTTCAGCTGTCTTATAAAGATACTATTGGAGTGGTGACAATACTTTCTGAAATGATACATTCTTCCCAGAAAATAAAAATAAGTATCCCTACTGAAGAACAGAAATAGCCAAAAAGCTCCTCACCACCTGGTCACTGTCAGGGAATAAAAAAGGCATTCACTTAAATATTTTCAAGGAACTCACAAGTGAAGAAGTCCTCCTGAGTAGATATGTCAAGCCTGGCCCCTTATGAATGGATGAGCAAAGGGAAAATGCCTGTGGGGAATACCGTGTTACTCGGGGCTGCTCCCATTTGTCAGCATTGGTGGACCTTGTCAATTTCTGAGAAATTTGCTGGAGGAAAAATACAGGGGGTAAAAGAGCAAAGAACAAAAAAACCCCAACCAACCAAACAAAAAAACCCAAACAACAACAAAAAAAAACCCACCAATGTAGTGACTCAGGGTATCTCCTCTTTTGAGTTACTCCTGGTGACTGGAAGTAGAGAATTGTAGCTCTGATCCTGACCATGCT
>JBCJKH010026132.1:0-17533 GCA_039877255.1 Loriculus beryllinus
GCATAGATATTATTTGGTTGCATTTAATGGTTGTCTGATTTTTATTTTTTTTAAAGTGACATTGTGGATGTATGTGTATATGTAGAATCATAGAATCATAGAATAGTTAGGGTTGGAAAGGACCTTGCGCAACCTGGTTTAGTGGAAGGTGTCCCTGCCTATGGCAAGGAGTTGGAACTAGGTGATCTTTAAGGTCTCTTCCAACCCAAACCATTTTATGATTCTAGATATGTATACATCTGTGAAGGTGAGAGGAAGAGAGTGAAAGCACTGCAGTTAACAACTGTAGATCATGAAAGGACACAACACACTTTTTTTGTATTTAATGTTAGCATTTTACATTATAGAGAGGGGTACTACCTATACTTTACATCTGGTCCCTGAAAAATTACATAATTCTTATTTCTAACTTCAAATGGCATTGGTTATTATTTAGAAAAAGCCTTTTTTATTTTCTTTTTCTTCCTCCAAACTGAATAACAACCTCATCAGTGCCAAATTTTAGTATCTTTATATATTAACATATCACATCTCAGAAAAAAAATATTCATTTCATAGAAAGGTCCTTGGCAGTAAGACTATTTCCTTGGGGAAGTATTTAGTGTCATATTTTTAAGCACACACATAATCTCAATGACTTCACTGGAATCTCTGATTTGCACGTATAAATTTAAAGCTCTAAAGCAGTGCACCTAGAATACTGTGTTCATTTCTGGGCCCCTCACAACAAACAAGACATTGAGGTGGTCCATAGAAGAGCAACAAACCTGGTGAAGTGTTTGGGGAACAAGTCTGATGAGGGAACTGGGGTTGTTTATTCTGGAGAAGAGAAGGCTCAGGGGGACCTTATCAGTACAAGTACCTGAAAGGAGGCTGTAGTGAGGAGGGAGCCAGTGTCTCCTCCCAAGTAACAAGCAATAGGACAACAGGTAACAGCCTCAAGATGCACAAGGGGAGATTTAGATTGAATATTAGGGAAAAAAGTATAATTCGTATTACACATCAGATTCAGTGGTCTAGTCCTTCTCCTTTGATAGTTTTAGGAGCAGCTGATTCGATGTTCTGTAATTGTCACTGATAAGATTTTCACTGATGAGGTTACTAAAGATTCTCCAGGTATCACTGTTTCCCTGGTCCTTGCAGGGTCTCTGTGTCTGATCTGAATAGCTTTTCATCAGATAACAAAGCAGTTGTGCTTTTTCCCTTCACAGTTTCCTTTACCTTTGGCCTTCATGGTGGAAGCACTCATGTACCACAGGTTAACAACTTTACTTCCTAACTTCACCCATGTGTTTTAGTTAGGACTATAATTTCACAACCATCCTATGATATCAACAGGAGGTAATTTCAGAAGATACCTCCATGCTACTTAAATATGAAGATAATGTTTAAGTTAGTTGATCTTCATGCTCTGCCTTTTGTAGGTGGGAGCATGCTTTGCTCTGTCCACTGTATATATGGGATGTCTTAGGATCCCATGTTAGGTGACAGAGATAGCTGTGCACATATTTTTACTCCCAGTTTATACTGGTAAACTATCGTCATAGCAGTTTTCTGTAAAAGATATAAGAATATGAGAAAGACAGTACAATAATAGCAGTTCGGTAAATTTAGAGTTGCTGGTCTTGCACAGAGTCAGGCATTTTTGCCTTCTGTCTGACATCAGTTGCATCTCCTAAATACTACCAATTCTGAGCACCCCTTCTGAATTTTGGTAATTATTTAGGTCAGAAATTAACGCACTTCTGGAAGAAAAGCTATGTGAATACTTGCAGTATTGTCAATTGATAATTCAAAAAACAAAAGAAAAGGAATAAATTTTGTTCTAAGAAAAAAGAGTATGTAATGACAATATCTTTTCATAAAATCATAGATCATATAACAGTTAGGGTTGGAAAGGACCTTAAGATCATTTAGTTCCAACCCCCCTGCCATAGGCAGGGACACCTCCCACTAAACCATGCCACACAAGGCTTTGTCCAGTTTGGCCTTGTCAGCCACCACACTACAGGGTTGATGCTGCAATGGCAAAAAAAAAAAACAACAAAACAAAACAAAACCTGAATTGGTTCTCAATGACCTAGAATGTGAATACAAGTGTATTTGGAAAGGAAAGGACTGCTTGTTAAGACAAATAACTACAGGAAAAAAACAGCAAGATGTGGTTTAATAATATGCTTCTGCATGTACATGCATGTGTTTAATGCTCTTCATCAGAGAAGAGAAAACATTCCTTTATTTTTACTTTTGAGACAGTAGTGGAATAGCATAGCTACCAGTAAAAGAACACTCTATATCAGTACGTGAGAGCAATAACTGAAAATGAGTGTTGGGCAATAGAAAAGCAAAAGGACACTTTCATTAACTAGGATAAAACAAAAGTTTTCTAAAGCTTCCAATTTTAATTCTATAGAGAATTAAAGGCCATTTTTTTCAGTTTGACTTTTTTTTAAAGTAATGAAAATGTGCTGTATAGACATATAAAGGAATGGTACAGGGTCTGCACTGTTTTCCCTTCCTCATTTATGCATGTAAGATTTTGTTATTGTCCTCAGAATCTGGGAGTTGTTGGAGTGTAGCAGATAGCAGATACAAAAAAGAAAACTGAGCCTTTTAAGCACCTTTTAAATACAACCTGAAAGTTGCAGACTATAACACTAATGACATTCTATATTGCTTTGGTGGCTCTATTTAATACTATTTTCCTCTGTAGTTTGCTTATGTAACAAGAAGTAATTTGAGAAACTAAGGCAATGGAACCATTGCTAACTTCTATACTATAGAGAACAGCTGAAAGCCACCAAGAAAACATCAGCAATGGCACCATCAAATAACAGAGATGAGGAACAGTTGACAGCGCAGTGTCAAGCTGTGCATAAATTATTCTTTCGTGTAATATTCCTTTGAAGTTGCTAGCATTAGAACACCAACCTTAGCTTTATAAACTTGAAGCATTAATCCATACAAGGGCTACATTTTCAGCTGCTTTATCCTCACAGCTTCATGGACAGCACAGGAAGCAACAGACTCATACTTACTGAGACCTAATTTAAGTTGTGACAACCTGGAAGTAAATTCTTTTCTGCACTTGTATGGTAGCAGGAAAAAAAATATATTCTGACCATTTACTGATAATGTATCCCTTTTTCAGCAGTGTGTGTGTGCACATGCACAAGTTCAGTCCTCCCTGAGTTTGTTTTAATAACTTAATAAATGATACTAGCACAGTTTCTCTGGTTTTGTATACTTTTGTTGCATAGTTTTTAAAATCTGCATTTATCACTAAAAGCAAATAGTACTTTTTATTTTTTTCAGTCTGGACTTTAAAGAAGTGAGTGATTTCCCCTCCTCATATATTTCAATCTGCATATTTCGTAACCCAAAAAGAAGCAGGATTTATGTTTGCTTTAACAATAAACGCAAGATTTCTACAGATATTTTTTCATGGTTGGAATCATTCTTGATTCAATGTGAAGTAGAAATCTTCAAAAACTTCAGTCACTCTCAGTGTAATAGTTAAATTCAATCATTTTACACTGGATGCAAGCTGCCAAGTTCACTCTTAAGAGGCTATGTATCTTCCAAATAAAAGCTGTTAAAAGGAACACCTTCTCTCAGCAACTGCACTGTATTGAGTGTCTTAAATGAACCAACACAAATGACAAAAGGTTGTTCAGTCAGAGTCAGCACATACAGCCAAATGCACTTGAAAGGCAGTATATTAATTCCTAGAATTTTAGTCAGAAGTCAAAATAGCTGAAGATCACTTCAACTTTGAAAGTCAATATGTATGATGAGTGTTCTTTCAAGCAACTGCTCAGGGTGAGGAGGGTTTTCAAGCCTCAGCCACTGCCTCACCTGATGAAAGCAAAGGGAGCAATAGTTGATGTGTACTGCACTCTTACACAGAGCCTGTAGTGGAGTTGCTGCTCTACCATTACTAGTAAACATAACTTGGAGCACCATCAAAAGTGATCAATGGCATAAATAGCAATAAAAAGAAAGGAAAAAAAAGTAGTAAGGAACCTCATCCATTTTACATGAATCTAACATTTCTGACTGCTGAAGATCAATTCTTCACTATCACATGCATGAAAAAGAATTCCGGGTTCCCATTACCAAAGTGCATAGGGGCAGCTGAGTGCTAAATTCTAGGATGAACTCATGGCTCTTCAAAGAAGCTACGAACATTTACAGTGCATCTGGCTCTGGTATAGGGATGAGGACTTTACTTCCTGGCGTGGAAGCCATGTTAAGTTTTGCAAAGTGAATGCAGAATTATGGACAAACCACAAAATAACATTTTTTTGCACGGGTCTGTCATGGTCCTTTCTATGTAATCATTCAGGAATCATGTACATATGCATGTATTTGCATGCATAAGAACCGTTTATCTATACATATATCAACTAATTAATTTCCAGCCGTCTGCTATTAGTACATAGGTACTGGTTAGTATGTTTACCTGCAATCTATTTGTAGGCTTTTGAAGCTGTGCAACATAAGGTATTCTCTTCCTCTTGAATTCCCAGTTTATTATACTACATATGCTGACAACAGAAAAAAAGCATCTCTTCAATAAACACTTTTAATCTGTACAAAACAGAGCAGGGATGGAGAGCTCTGTGGTGCCATAGTCTTTTGCACAGTGGTTTCAGGTTACTTCTGCTCATTAGGAAAATACACATGAATAATTAAGCAAAAATGAAAAGAGAATCTCGGCTTCCTGTATCCTAGCTGAACACACAAATACTTTCTGTTGGCATGTAGTAACCACTGCCTACTGCAATGGATATTTTAGAAATCAGTATGTACTTTTATCATTCGTTGAGTCAGCCAGAATAGATTTTTGGTTTTAGTTTTGACAAGAAGACTAACTTCAGTAGTATCTCAGGCAACTAGACTTATTCACACAGTCTTATTTAGATTGATTTTTCATCAGGAGATCTCACTGTGCTTTGCAGAAATGAGGAAGCCAATCACCAACTGCAAAAATTAATATGGAAAAAGGAACTTTTTTTTTCCTTTTTAAGGAAGCACATTACACATCAAGACTAGAGTATGGTAAGTACATATGATAGCATCTATTGAGTTGGCCAGATCTCTTCTTGAATGCAAGAGACAAAGAGTCTTCCCTTTAAGCACTGAATTGACTTAATCCAAGGTTCATTGAGGCAGACTAGAACAACACAAATTACCAAATTAATCACCCAGAAAGGGTGATTGCCCACACTAGCTCCCTTTGCTTATAAAATGACCGAATTTGCTAGAAGATTCCAGCATGAATCTGTTGTTCTTGTGATGTAGAAGCTGTTGCAAAAGCACGAATTTTCAAGTTAGGCAAAGTTTACAGACACTTTGCACCTTGAGAACAGAATCCTACCATCTGTGACACCAAGAGCTATCAGAATGACACATACCACGTGACACTTCATATCACAAGGGAGGAAGTGACTTTAAGTAGTCATCCTGACACACTCAAGGTTTCTACAGAATTTCCTGACACTTCAATTTCTGCTTCTGCATAAGCCCGGAAACATGATTCAGTCTTCACAGATGCTGACATGTTACAGTCTAGTTCATTCTCAATTCATTTTGGGTTTGCTAAATTAGTTTTCCCTCTGCAGCCCCTTCAGAGCTCAGTTCACAAGGATTATTCCACCTGTTTCTCGTACACCACCAGAAAAACTAGGAAGTTTCTGTTTACCCAGCAGTTTAGCTTCATTTGATCACCTATTTAGAGCACTAATTTATATGTAAGCATTATTATTTGCCTGAATTTTAGCAGGCGAAAGGGGAAAATTACCCAGGATGAGTGTTTTAACCTCTAGAGAAAAAGTAGTGATGATTTCTTCTTCTGGATTCTTTGAAATAAGTACCTACCAGATAATAAGACTACTGAAAATAAAGAAGCCCTGCATTTTTCAGTATCTGTTAGAGAAAGTAAATATTTTATGTATAAATGGCAGAACTGCTAGTGATGCAAGAGAGGCATAGAGGACGGAAACCTTTTTCTATATATTTTTCTTTTTTTTTTTTTTCCCCAATTTGAACAAAGCTTTTAATGCTCAATCAAAACCTTTTTATGCTGACAGATGGACTTGATTTTTCCCCAGTTCACAGCAGGTTAAATCAGGTGAGAAAAATTATTATACACTGAGTGACGAGAGTGCAGATTAGAGTAAAACGGGACATAATCACATAATTTTTGAAGAGGTATTTTCTTTGATGTAGCACCTGGGTGAGGGGGGGGTGTTTTTCCCTTTTATTTTCCCTTCTTAGGTTTCTTCAGATTTTTTTCTATAGCTTTATCATTAAGTTTTTAAAATCATAAGTAATTTGAGATATTTTTCCTCCATTACATTAATACCTGCTCAATAACCAAGACTTTGCATGATTTACCCTTACTGTGTGCTAGCTTAGATTTTCTTAAAGGACCTATCACTGCCTATAGGCATGTATATTTGACTTTGTCTAACAGACTTCTTTTTGATACAGAGTTGCATGGAATACTTCCTTGACTTACAGAGATGGAGAAAAATAAGTGCATCTTACTGTGGTGCTGAAATGAAAGTCAGCTTTGGTGCAGGATATTAGAATACACATGAGAGAGCGCTGCTCTTGTCATAAAAGCTGTCAACTGAGCTTTCATTACCTAATCACAAAAAATGACATCCGGACAAAGTCAGAAGCATAGAAGAAGAGGAACTGAAAATCACTAGATCAGAGAGAAAACTTAAGGTAAAACTGTGACCAAGAGGTGATAAATGTCAAAGACAAGGGGAGTAAATTTCCCTGTCAAGGGATATATCCCTGAAGAGCAAAGAATTCAGGTCTCTAAGGCCTACAGATAAAATCTTTTCTGTATGAGACAAGCCATAGATTTATCTGTGTCAAAATTGGTAAGAATGTGTGCATCCAAGTCTCTGAACTCCTACAGCTACACAATGGAGCACTGCAGTGCCCAGGGATAGCATTCAGGCCAGAATTGCTTGAGGCTAAAATGAAATTAGCCTCATGGGCTTAATACATCCCCTCCTGAAATAAAGTGGAAGCTTTCTATTCATGTTTATGAGAGCTAGATTAGGCCTGATACTTATTAGTGTACTGATATCCAGTACACTAACCATGCTCAGTATTACCTTTTTGGTATGAATCCACTTTGTACCTAAGCTTTTAATTTACAAGAGATGTGACTCCAAAAGCTACCATGAGAAAACATTTTCTACCCTTGCTTCTTCATCCAACTTCATGGGCTCCAGCTATAAATTAAAGCTTAAAGTAATTCGGATAATATTCTGGGTCTTCTTTGCATTTATGTCTGTCAAGTATTGAAGAAATGTATTTTACAAAGAGGAAAGACGCATAGTAAACAAGTGAACCATAGGACCTCACAAACTGAATCATACAAAATGAATAGTATGGGTTGAGATGAAATACCAGGGAGGTTGTGGATTAGAGGGAATGATTTTGGATTTACAAGTCAACATTTTAGTATGTAACTATAAGCAACAACCCACCCAGTAGTTATATTCATTCCTGGATTTTGTTATGTAGTTACAAAAACACAGTGATGTTAACACTTTGTGGAAGGAACAGGCTCCCCTTCTTGCCAACTGTTGCATAACTTTTTAATATTTGAGAGAGAAGGTGTTGTACAAAGACCCTATGAATATCATCTCTCTTCACATATAATTAGCATTTTATATACAAAAATAACCTTTTAATATCTGCCTGGACAAACACTGGAAAGGGAGCAGATTGTAAATCTTGTGTTGAGTGTTGATTTTAAGGAGTAGCAAAATATATCTAATTCTAATACTCATTGGTATTCTCCTATTCACAATCACTGAAACAGCCCATTGCTTTTGCGGAATGAAGTACTATTTTACCTACAAAAAAGTTGTCACTGCTTTAAAGAGGCTTGGCCAAATCAGCTGCTTAAATCTTAGTTGTGTTAGGCAAAAGGCTGAAAGATAGTTTATCACTGTCTGCAACAGGTACACTACCAGCCCATTTTAT
Source organism: Loriculus beryllinus (assembly GCA_039877255.1). Lineage (NCBI taxonomy): Eukaryota > Metazoa > Chordata > Aves > Psittaciformes > Psittacidae > Loriculus > Loriculus beryllinus. The sequence goes on from JBCJKH010026132.1 coordinate 8,023, forward strand.
TCCTGTTGAGCTGGCGTTCCAGAATTACCTGCAATAATGGAAAAATCTTCTTATTTAATTTGTAGTCCAGCTAATTGTTTCATGGTTTATGAGTTCAGGCTTTCAACAAACAGGAGCACAGCCAAATTCTTTTCAGAAACAACCTGCTTGAAAATAGGTATCGTAAGGGCTTCAAAAGTTAGCTTTCTGATATAGTAAATAGAATGTGATTTTATTTAGAAAGAGAACAATTATTTTTAATGTTACAATGAAACCTTTTTTCTGTCTTAAAATCTTGGGATGGAAAAAAATTGCAAAAATAATTTTTCAGAAACATTATTAGCTAAATGCAAATCTTAGAGTGAAAATGTCTGCTTTCTAAAAAGAACTAGAGACTAGATGATGCCTTTCTGGGGATGAGGAAGGAAGTGTTCCTAAAATAAAATGGGGCTAGTTCCACTGACTTATTTAACTATGGTCTAGAAATGTGTTCAAAGACTTCAGAGATCACTCAAACTAGCCCAAACCCTGAATATCATGTTTTAATGTCTTTCATTTGCCAGTGAATGCTCTGTTGCATTTAATCACTATAATCTAGGTTGACTCAAATGCAGTTGTCAGGTGCAGAACCTGTACCATCCTTTTGACAGGCAGCTTTTTATTTTTCTTTTATTTTTAAATACCATCCAAACAATAATCAGAGCAGCTACTTCTCTTAATTCCTTGCCCAGAAAAGTAAATGGAAACAGTAACTGAGCAGGTAATATGTAGTCAGTACAGAACGATTCGGTTTATCTGCTATAGGGAGAATGAATCAGAAAGAGATTTACACATTACTGTGAAAACATCTGGATAACAAGAAGTCATAGTACAGCAACAAGGCAAACAACGTGCAGTTATGACTGCCATCTCTAAAAGTTGCTACTAGTCGTTGATTTATTAAGCAAAGCTGGTGGCAAAAGGAGGAGAGACAACTTACAACTGCAGCCTGGTGATTCAGGGCACACCTCTGGAAAAGGGAACAGTCATAAGACCTTCTCCAATACCCAAGTAAATAGGACTGTAATAGGTAAAATAGAGTTCTCAGTGAGGACTACAGCACAGAGCTCTCTCTCATATTCCCACCAAATAAAAGCCCTTAAAAAGCAACAAATATTGAGTTATAATAACAAATCTGCTGGAGAACACAAAAGAAAACAAAAAACCCAAACAGAACAGAAAAATAAAACAAAAATGGAGAATAAGAAGCTAAAATTCACCCGGAACATGAATTTTCTTTTTTTAAAAAAAATTTATTTTTATTTTTCATGGAACAGAATGAATGTTTTGAAGCAGGATAACTACTTGGAAGATAAAGGTACTGGTGCTCTGACAGCAAAACCTGTTTTCAACTCCAGCTTTTGGTAACTGTTGCTTAGGTAAGAATTGTCTGGGTTTTGAAATATGATCCTGTGCATTCTTGCAGTGTGAATCAATACATTTATCTGCTGCTTTTTGTAAGACTGTAGAAGCTAAACATCAAAACCATATTTCAGTACTGCAAAGGTGTTAACATTAATGACAATTAGAAGACATGTTTTCTATATAGAAATACAGAACTATTTCTTAATTTAGGAAATCAAGGCACAGATGGCTTGCTTATTTGCATATAAATTACAATAAAAATTTTTTACTCAAGACTTTTGGCCCCACAGAACACGAAACCTACAGGAAGGTCTGGTTGTTTTATTTGTGTTTCTAGGTAACAGCTTGGGTTTCGTTAGAGGTCTGAAGATTCAATAACAGTAAGATACTTAATTACTTGTCCCTTGTCTTAAGTTATTCACTTTGGATGTCTGCATGTTCCCATAAGCGCCCTTTGCTGATTAAGTCACACAAAGGTGGTGAGAGATCCTGTGAAATAAAGGCAGACTTTCCTATACAAGGATAAACCCCTCAGATTTTGGAGAATGTTCCAGCAAATAAATAGTCTGCATTCCTGTATGCCAGTTAAGAAGTAGAGATGCAGAAAACAGCTTCAGAGAATCACATAACATTTTTCCAAGTGCTGTCTTACATCTTTGTTCGGGGTTCAGCAGTAACAGCCATTTATCTCCTTCTTAGTAGCTGGTGCAGTGCTGCGGTTTTGACTTTCAGCCTGGGAACAGCACTGATAACACCGATGCTTTTGGTTGCTGCTCACTAATGTTTACTCTGACCAAGGACTTTCTGAGTCTCATGATCTGCCAGGGAGGAGGGAAAGCCAGGAGGAAGCAGGGACAGGACACCTGACCCAAACTAGCCAAAGAGGTATTCCATACCACAGCATGTCATGCCCAGTATATAAACTGGGGTCAGTTACCCGGAAGGGCTAGATCACTGCCCATGTTGGGCTGGGTATTGGTCAGCTGGTGATGAGCGGTTGTATTCTCTTCCCTTGTTATTTCCCTTATCATTATTACTATTGGTGGCATCAGCAGCTGTTTGTGTTATACCTTAGTTACTAAACTGTTCTTATCTCAACCTGTGGGAGTTACATTCTTTTGATTCTCTTCCCCCATCCCTCCAGGAGTGGGGGGAGGAGGGGGGGAGGATTGAGTGAGCAGCTGTGTGGTTTTGGGTTGCTGCCTGGGCTTAAACCACGACAATCCTTTATCCACAGTAGATTTACACACTGAAGTGACAAAGGTCTCTCTGGTCACTGGAGAAATATTGCCCAGATCTGAACTCTTTTAAAAAACAAAGAAATCTTCTAATTACTTTAATGATCATAGACATGGGGGAAAATAATTTCTGTAAAGGATTCAACAACTTTCATTTTTTGTGTTTTTTCATGTTAACTGTTCATGTCAACTTCTTTCTATTAGTCTCTGCAGTGGAAATGCATAGAAATTCAAATGGTTTTTTAAGCTCATTTGAAACTATTTTTTGTGCTGTCTCCTTATCTGCATATTAAGTGGTAATCTAGCAAATATTTAAGAGTGTCTCACCCTGATTAACTGCATCAAGTGCCAAGGGAACGTATGTAGCTAAAATCTAAAATTTTAGCAAAGAAGAAAAGTTCTTTATAAGTTCAGATAAGATAACTGACAGCCCTTCCCCCCCAAAAAAAAAAAAAAAACAACAAACAACAAGAAAACACCACCAAAAATCAGCTATTGGACAGCAAGTCCGTATTTTAGATCTGCTGAACATGTTTGCAAGTTCTTTTTCAGCATTAGAATTACTTGGCATTTAGTCAATTCTCACTCTTATTTCAATAGACTATTACTGTATAGAGAAATCAAGTCTTTTACTGACTTAAACAGGTGTTACAGATTGCTTGTTATACTGAGAACAAACAAAAGAATAAAGGCAAATGGAATACGTGTTGTCTTAATATTTTTTTAAAAAATTAACACTGTATCATTTTAGTTATGCTAAATCACCTACACAATAGACTGCTCCAGAAAGTGTATCTAGCATTAAAGCAATTATATTAAATATATTCAAGTACAATAAGTATGATTAATCATTCTATTCTTCCACAACTGTTTAGGGATTTGAAAGCTCTTGAGTAAGTGTTAGAAGAAAAAGTTCAATGCTTTTACAAAAGTGTTGCCTTTGAAAAAATATACCCAAATGCACACACATTAAAATAAGCACAAGCTGCTATTCAGGTTCAGCAACGATAAACCCTACTATTCTTATATATAAAATGCTTTCAATATGTACTGGAAAATGTTATAATTAATTAGATGCATTTTAAAAGAGTTCTGCTTTGTTACCCAAACACAGTCTCAAGAGCCATAAAACACCCAAATGTATTTATTCAAGCAGTGAAATCTGCTTTTATAAGTAAGTTCTGTCTTCTTATTTTTTCTTCACTAATGTTTTGTACTTTTACTTCAGGAAAAAAATGTATAAACACACAGGCTAAAACACCACATGCGTAGAATGTTAAACAAAAACTTGTACGTAAATAATATGGATATGCAAATAACAAAATTTAGAATCTTTAAAGAACAAACCTCTTATTCAAAGATACTTTTAGGAGAATAATGCATAATCAAGTCAACAAACTATGTAGGACATTCCCAATATAGATACGTATATTTCAGTTAGGAACAAAGGACCTAAGCATCTTTAATTTTCAACAAGAAAATTTCGCGTGAGAAATCTTCTACTGAGGTTGGGGATTCTAACTGTTGAATATCTCTAAGCCACAATGCAGTTCTTAGCATTTCCTTCTGAGAGACAGCACTGCTTCTTTAAAACTCACAAATAATTTTATTCCATTATATCAACATTTAAATTTTAGTTTTCTCATCATCTGTGGTAACAATGAATTGGTTTATGTATATTTGCATACTATCAGAACAGGTGGTTTTATGGAGACAGGTAGAAAACTACATTATTAATAGTAAAATACTATAACAACTTAAGCTTCTTATTTCCTTTAAAAAAGACTTTAATCATTTTGAGACAACATGAACAAGAATACTTTAAGTAGTTTAAGCTTCACTCTCCAGAACTTTTTTTTCCCGAAAGATAAGAGATTCTATATAAAAATAAGATTGCTTGGATTCACTGGAAATAGATTTGCAATTCCTACTGAAGTCTTGAGAGCAAGAAATGGCTAAGGGAGTTTATTTTTTTTCATTCCTTTCACTTTGAGAATACCTGAAAATTCTCTGCAGAACAATGCCTACTAAAAATCAACTGGCACATCATTAAGCAAACTATACATCCATTCACGTGCTGGAGGTCTTAGAACTAAAGATAATTATTTTTTCACCCTTCTTCTCACAACCTTCTACCAGTTACACATTTTCCTGAAAATATGCATGTGCAACTCATTAAAATGTTAACCCCTAAGAAGGTGTTGAGCTAACAAGAGTGGAAAAAACCTAATTCTGCAGCCAGTCTAGTATGACATATGCATACTTTTCTCCTCTGTAAAAGACTAACAGGTTGAGAAGAGGCTATATGCTCCAGGTTCATAGGATTCCCATGTATAAAGAGTGGACACCAAATACAATACATATAATTAAGTGCCCTAGTCCATTTATTGAGGTAATAATGCAAAGCAAATATGTATGCATTAATGTGAAGCAGGTTACGTACATACTGATCGCTGGTTGAATGGGATACTGCAGAGCAGGAGAAGGAGATGGAACATGTTGCCCAGTTGGGAGGGTGGTAGGCAGTGTGTTGGCAGGGTGTCCCCCTAATCAAGATGTGCATCTGGCCTTCTCATCCGTCTGCCCCCGAATAGGTCCTTATATCCCCTCTTTAGTTGGAGTGGAAAATTACCAGTTGCAACATCATCACACCCATGGCCAACACGTGAACAGAGGTTTACTGGTATAAGACTCCCTTTTGCTAACAGCAGTGTTAACTCCCTTATTTTCAAGGTTATGTTCCCAAAACTTGTGCCAAAAAGTACTTTTCTGTTTTTGTGTGCTTCACCACGGACCATTATCTTACTGTCACTAACACACTATGCAATTCAACCAGTAGTCTTCCTTCTGCTCCTACTTTATAATTTACAGCATTTATCAAAGCTTATCGTATTCACTGGTCAGCAAGCAAAAGCAAAGAAGGTGAAAAGAAGAGAGAATTAAAAAAAAAAAAAAAGTACATTTAAATTTCAAGGGGAAGCAACTTCCTCATTCAGAGGATTGGTGGGCTTTCAATGACGCTGCTTAAAATGAGGCCACAATGCATTTCCTTAGCAATGTTTTTCTTTTCTATAATGACTAATTAAATGCAGAAATGTTACAGTAATTTAATAGAGAAGATTTGAATATTTAAAAAAACAGATTACATTAGATTTTGTAATCCTGGAAAAATTGTATTAAATTAATTTAGAACAAAAGAAATAGTAAGATTTTATTTTGAAAATATTTCTTTCCTTCCCCTATCATATAAAGACAGTGGTTTTTTGTGACTATTTTACCTCAATTTATATACCCTTGAGATGGTTTTAGATCACTGAATAAGATTACTTAAATAGTATCGGTTTTCAGGTTACTTCAGATAGTCCAGAAGATTTTTTCAGTAGTGTTATGTTCAAACTCAGTATTTGGAAATTGGCTCATTTCCATATGTTACGATTTGAATTACAGTCTACTAAAACTGACAGTGAGGTAGACTTATGCTAATAGTCTCTCTGGAGACATATACAAAGGGTTTGCAGTAACTTTATCGTCATTTCTGACTTTTGATTTTTCTATTATTTTTTCTTGAATTATGTAAGTTATTATGGTAAATGTGGATATTTTTTCATAATGCTCTCTACAACATTATAACATAATGAGATCCCAGAGATGTTTGCCCTTGAATAAATTTAAATTTACTAAAGCAGCTACTGGATTGGCATGTTCTTTCTTATTATTCCAGTCTATGTATTTTTATTAATTTATTACATTCTCTAAGTGTTTTTTTAATTGAAATTCAAGTCTTCAGCATTCAATTAACAGACAACTAGTATTCAGCCTGTCACCGATGACCTAGCACTGGCACAAGTTGCTCAGTGAGGTTGTGGAGTCTCCATCACTGGAGATACTCAAAAGCTGCCTGGACAGAGTCCTGAGCAACTGGCTTTAAGTGGCCCTGCCTGAGCAGGCGGAGCCGGACAAAGAGACCTCCAGGAGTCCTTTCTGTGCTCAGGAGTTACCAACTGAGGTATGTAGCCAATTTAGTTTTTATTAACTGTTAAAAAATTTAAGTTTGTATATTTGACCTGTGGAAATTTGTAATGGACAGTGAAACAAGTCCAAGCTAATGGATGAATTTCTGTACTGGTGTACTTTCTGCTCCTTTGCATATGGAAATTCTGTTGTGGTGAAATCTATTAACCTGTCTTTGGAGAAAAAAAATAGGAGAAAACAAGCAAGGTAGGTACAGCATATATTATAAAACTGAGAAGAAAAACAAAGGCAGAAAGAGTGCTCACTATCACAAAGCAGCACAGACAGTAACATTTTTGTAACATATTTTTGTAATATATCTGGAAGTCCTCAGACTAGGCTGATCCATTTTACAGCTATTCTAATGTGGTATTACTAATTCTTGTTTAGTGATTGTATGGTAACAAGGAAGTAAAACACTATACAAAAAAGGCAGAAAAGAATCTTGGCTAAAGGCTTTTAGAAACATGGGTGCCACATTGAGATTTGGAACCAAAAGGTATGGTTATTTCCAGTATCAGAAACGGACAAAGTAGCTCACTTCTGAATATTAGATTGCCTCTAAAGATACAGAGAAAAACCATGTCCAGAAAATCAGCCTATAAAGTAGCATCTGTGAGTTTTCGAATCCAGAAATAAATTTTAAGAGCCCAGTCTGTGAATTGATGGTTTAAAATTAAATAAATCCATCAGTTAGACTAAAGCCATGGTCTTAAAGCAAAACTTCTTTGTCCAAAGCAGACTTTCAGTGAATTTGGCTAATCTGGAAGATATTTGGGAGTGTGAGGGTCAGAAAAATTGTATTCATACATTCATAAGCATACATTAAAACAGGCCCACATATTAAATTGTATAACATTTTAAGTCCCTTGTGTATTTTAAAAAGTTTAGTCACAACATTTTTTCCTCCTTTCCACAAAAAAAACAAACAAAAAAAAAAGATCATACTGTTCCAATAAAAATGCATTCAGAAAAGAGAGGTGTTTCCTTGCTAACATTTCACAATCCACCAACGGCAAAAGTTTCTGCATTTTATCTGACAATAATAATATATTCTCCTTTTAATTTCAGTTTTACTAAGTCAATAAGAGTCTTTTTAGAATAACTAACATGAGATAGGAACTATAACCAGTAGCTGATATTAGATGCCAAGCACTGTTGGATGTTTATACAATATGACTTGCAGATCAATACCCAACCAATATTTTAGACTGAGATGGAATATAGAAGCTGTTTCGGTTTTCTGTTATACCACCTGTTATGTTACTCTTATTTCTTTTGTTTTTCAGGAGAAAGTCTGTAACGGGATATAGCCTCTTCTGATAAAAAACTATATAAACCAATTAATGTTTATGAAACTAGCCAATTTCTGTTTGCTACATGTACAGCTCAAAATGAGCTTTCCAGTATTATTTTTTTAATTCAAAATTAAAAGTAGGCATCTTGAAGTAAAAGATTTATTAGTAGTCTGTCTTGATTTTCTTCATCACCTGCCGCATGGAATGTCACATGGCATGGAATGACAATACTAAATATTCTTCTTTTTTGCCTCTATTCCTCTTACTCATCTTTTCAGTCAAGAACAGCTGAAAAAGGAAATATGAAAAGTTGACTACAAATTCACAATTCTTAGGGCTACCGAGAAAAACTTAAAGAATTTTCCATCTGTCCTAACAGCTGGAGACTTAGTCAGAACCCTGGAAGGAACTGTAATTTTTCCTTTCTATTTTTCTTTTTTGGTGGAAGACTGAAGAGGTCCATAATTTACCATGATTGCTTTAAGAAATTACGCTGTGTAATGAGACATTCTGGCATTTTATTCTTTGAACACTGAAGGAATAGAAGTATTGTGGTCTACCCATGCTTAATGAGAAGTAGTATATAATAACAGAACTGAAAATTGCTCCAAGAAAATTTTCAGAAAAATAGAATTATACTCTTCTGTTGAACATTATATAAGGAATTAACTCTATTCCTCTTCTTTTGCACTTTGGTGCCTGATCACAAACAAAAAGCACAGGAATAAAATTAACCTGGATCTGGGACTGGGGGTGGAGGTTCAAGTAAAAAGCAATATTGCATTTCTAATAAATGAAAATATGTCATAAGTATCTTTGATTTTTCCCAGTTTATATGCATAATAGAGCAATCAAAAAATCTATCTACATTTCTGTAACAATATATTTATATTCTTTCTTTCTCAAGTTCAACAAGAATGATAAAAAAAGCCACTTGTGAACACTGCGATATTTTGTACCTACAGCAGCAAACACCTCTTTTACAGTGAGTTTGTACAATCTCTATTCACAGCAAATAATGTTGGTCAACGTAGAATTTCACCAAATTTGCAGGAATATTTTATAAGATTATTTGGTCACCTGAAGGTAGCCAAATCTTCCCTTTTGTGGTTTCCTTTAGCATGAACATTTGAAAGGCTATTTTGAATGTTAGAGACAAAAATTATTTATGATCATTTTGCTAGAATGGGGGGTCAAAACACTCTTGGAGAAAAAAATCTGATGAATAAAGAACCAGAAAAGTACTGCTTTCAGAATTAAACCAGCATTGTTCTAAAGTCAACAAAAGCGCTGGAATGTCTAAATGATATATTGCTAGTCAGAATACTTTGTGCTACAGTACTTCCACTAAATAGAGTTAAACATACTAATTAAAAAGCCAGGTCAGTCAGGGCAAGGTTTAATCACTTTTGTGCTGCAGACCATTCTTATATTCACAAAGTATTATCCAGGGTTTTCTTTAATGCAAGCTTCAGAATAATTTTTATCATACTCAATAATAATCTATGGCAGTCACAGGAAGGATCATACTATACCAGTTGGGAGAAAAGATGACATGACAGGAAGGCATTACCTTTTTTA
>JBCJKH010026133.1:8927-27994 GCA_039877255.1 Loriculus beryllinus
GAATGGTTTGGGTTGGAAAGGACCTTGAGATCTATTTCCACCCCCCTGCCATGGGCAGGGACACCTCACACTAAACGGTATCACCGAAGGTTCTGTCCAACCCAGCCTTGAACACCACCAGGGATGGGGCATTCACAACTTACTTGGACTATTGCTAATACATCCTCTTATATTATCTTTATTCGTGTCATATTCCCCCTCTCATGATCACGCAGACTAGTGTAGGAATAAACTAACACACAGGGACAGTAGGGGTGAAAACATGCAAGGTGGGTAAGGCTGTTCTGAAAAAAACAAGCCCATGCAGCTATGATTAAAAAACATGGGAACCCTGAGCTCTATGTGTACTTGGTGAAGATTTCTCTCTTACAGCTCTGGCAGAACTATACTTGTAGGGCTTACCACATGGCACCTAGGTCATTGCTATTTTCCCACTATTCCAACTCCATAGCTCGGAGTCAGGAAAGGAGCAGTGGTCAGTGCCTGAAAGGCAGAGTTTAGAGAGAATCCCAAAGTTGAGGCTCCGCTTCTTTATGCTTCAGCTTGGCAAAGCCACATTCTGCACCCAACCAGCAGCGCTGTTAACTGCAACTGGTCATAATCACTGGAGAAGCTTATTCAGTGACAATTCGTTCTCTGCAATTATTACTCTGTTCTTGTAAAAGAAGTTACCTAAATGCTGTGCTCACAGCTGCAACAAGAACATTGCCTTCACTTTTAGAGATGCACGATATTGAAAGCAGATGTACCAAACGGAACCTCTCTTTTTTGCAATGTACTGTAAATGTTTTTAAAATGTGCCTCTGGTACAATGCATGTCAAACAGTCAAATTCAAGGTAAAACGTGTTGCCAAAACCAGAAGACAAATGAAGCTTAAAATCAGTTTTGACAGATTAAATGGAGACTCTTTGAATCCATAAATCAGACGGTCAGTCCCTGGGAAGTTAATAATGAATGTATTTTCTCTCCATATTTATTATCCCAAAGATATGTGGAAAACCAAGCCAACATCAAAAGCAAATTTGTACCTCAGTGTCTAAAATACTTCACCCAAGTGGCAGTGAAAGTATGAGCAAGTTCATCTCTCAATATTTGCTTTTTCTAAAGGCAGATGAAAGACTAATATTTGTACATAAAACAGACAACTTCCCCTGTTCAGAATCATTAAACGTTTGAGCTCGGTGCATTTTCGATATCGTGTGACTCGGCGTTCACAAACCAGTGGATATCTGGATCAGGAGTTTTAAGGGTTGTTGTGAGCAAATCGGTGTCTGTTTCAAGTTGCTTTTTTGGGGGGGAAATTATGTTTCACAAGGGAAAGAACATGAGGAAACAAAACTTTATTCTACCTTCTGTGCAATCTGGTTGGTTACATTGGGTTAATTTCTTCACATGTAAAATGATGCACGCAAATAAAATCAAGCCAAAACAAAGAAGGCAGAGAAAAATGTTTTCCAAGCTTTGCAACAGGGTGCTTACAGTGTTTATACAAATAGTAAAGTCTGGCTAAAACAAGCATATGACAGCTCTGTGCTGCTTTCAGACACAATTCCTATTTGCCATTTATTCCATGTAGGCAGAACTGGGTGCCCAGGCAGAGCCCCAGTGAAATCCCTGGGGCAATGCATGAATGCAAAGTTTTGCTTGCACACATGCCATTGCTAGATTAGATCTTGTGTGCTGTGCACTCCTTCCATGCTCACTCAACACACTCCCACTGCAGCTGGACAAATCTAGATAGAAACTGTCCTGGAGGAATCAGTTACTACAGAATACTTAATAAACAGAGGCCTAAGAAATCTGTGCACTAAAAGACAACTTTCACCTCCTGCCTTTTGTGTGTGTGTGTGCATTACAAATTAGATTCCACAATCTGCTGGCATGGATGTTGTTTGGACATCAACGAATTCTCCAGAGAGAACAAGGTCTAGCCAAAATGAATTCCCCAACAGTTGGAGACTTTAAAGACAGGGTGCTGGGCTATCTTGTCTAGATTGGATATTAGGAAAAAATTCCTTCACTGAAAGGGTTGTCAGGCATTGCCCAGGGCAACGGTGGAGTCATCGTCCCTGGAGGTACTTAAAAGATGTGTAGCTGTGACATGGTTTAGTGGTGGGCTTGGCAGTGCCAGGTTAGCAGTTAAGACTTGAGGAGCTTAAAGGTCTTTTCCAACCTAAACAATTCTATGATTCTATTGACTGTGCTTTTGCGAGAAAGTTTGGAGCAGATGATCCTTGAGACCCTTCTGACCTGGGATTCTATGATTCTGTGGTGATTCAAACCGCAGCACCTGACAGTCAACTCAGCAAGGATAAAAGGAGGAGAAATAACTGTCACAGCAGCCTCTGAAATCATCCAATCAGGAGGGAGAAGACTGGATTTGCACACACATCTGTAAACATGTAAGTGCCAATACAAACATTAACATTTGGGAATACTCCATGGATTCAGGACACTGTAATGATTAACACCACTACAATAATCTAGACATATGGGGAAACAAAATACGCTTCAAATACATTTGATACCAATTCATGAAAATGGTTCTGCCATTTCTCTCAAACTATTGTGAATTTTAGTTCATCTGTGAAACCAAATCAGGAATGATCATTAAATCTCAGCAGACCGTCTATGAAATCACAGTATTGAAATAACACAGACATTTTCTTTCAGCTGCTTAACAGCACAGCACCCTCAGAAGTGATATCATACACTAGTTACTGTAACTTGATTTTTGTAAACACAATCACCTACTGATTTTATATAAGCAGATGTATGCAGCAGCCTGACTACAGCAACTCTCAGAGGAAAGAATGGCCACACCAGGATGGGCAGCTCTCCTAGGACTGCAAGGTCCCTGCCATCACCCTGCCTGGGCTCAGCTACATCCAGCAGCAAAGAGCCTTTCACCAACATGTGAGTCTAAGAAACAGCCAGCCTACACAAGCAGTATTTGCATCCTTTGCAAAGTCATCCATAGCCAGTATCTATTAAATACAGCTCTGCTTTGATCCTGACATAAGACAGTGTTGGTTCTACTCCCAGCACAGGGCACTCAACATCACCCATTACCTCAAATCAGTATGCACCATCACTGGCACTGGTAATTACCGCCAAATTCTCCTAATCCACAGATATTAGCATTTAAATGACAGATACTTGAGTTTCAATCCTATCACACACATCTCTATATAAGTAAAGTTCATTTGGAATTCAACAAAATGCCATGAGGCTTGTGAAAGTCACTACATAAATCATGTGGAAGGGGGGAAATACACAACACAGAGACAAGCAGAACTTGTTTTCTTTGTAAAACAGCATTTTCCATAGTTTGTGGTACCACATTCCTGTGTTCTTTTGAATATAACATTTGAGTTAAAACTAGGATTTTAGTCAATGTGAGGTTTTCCTTTGCAAATTCTTACCTTAGGAGACAAATTATGTTATTTTCTGGATCACTGAACTGCTGTTCACAAAACCAACACTAAACAATATGCTTTGTAAACTAAAAAGCAAGCTCAAAGCAAGCCACTTATTGTGAGATCCTGTACCTTGCCTATAAGCAGTGCAAGTACACTGGAGCACAGGGAAGGCAGCAGAGCCCCATTTCATTAGCATCAAAATTAATTGTTTTGCAACACGGAAACCTCAATACTGTTGGTTTCAGCTATTTTATAGATACAGCAGTCAAAGGCAAAACTGGGAACGAGAAGTGCTCCTTCTATAAACACTGTTGCTTAGAAACCCTGTATTTTTAATAACCTAGCACTCTAAATTCAGCGTGGCCTGTCAGTATGGGATTTCAGCACAAGACACAAAGGTATTTTGAGGCCAGCTCTCTAATTTGCACTGTACCATATACAGAGCTGTTCACTGCAATACAGTGACATGATCAATTGGGATAAGGAGACAGGAAAATGAAGACTTGCTCATTATTCAGATTACCATAGTGCCTGAAATCTCCAGTCCCAAAGTCAACTTCCTTCTATTAGCGATGTTCAAATTGGAAACAAGGCAGACAAGCCTTACACCCAGAGACCTTAAACATTTAGAATAAGAGACCAAAAAAGAAGCAAAGGAACAACGCATTTGAAAAAGAACATATTCTACACCAAAGTTAAAAGATAAAATCACTAATAAATCAAAAAATAAGCATAGTTATTTGGTTTTGCTAGAAAAAAATATGGTGCATTTGCATACATGCATCCTTTGTTCTTAGAAAAAACAAACCACCAGATGTAGCTCCTCTCTCTGCTAAGCGGTACCTGACAGCTTACAGGATGCTGCTGAAGCACAGTCACATCTGTTCCCAGTATCTTCATTGTGTTTCAGTCTCTCCATCCTGCTATACTGCTTCCTTGCCTGTTAAAGTTTTAAAGTTAGAAAGTTTTCTCTTCTCTAGACGACCCTGGAAGAGCTGCTTCAGCTCAAGCAGTGAGGGGTGTACTAAGGGAGATGTGATTTTGATAAAATCAAGCAGGATTTCTCAGAGACATCTGTGTTTTTTCCAAGCTATGCAAATATCTGGGAATGAGATTTGCATTGGTAATGAATTTTTATAAAGGAGGAACACTGGACAAAGTTCCCTCTGGATTGTGAGACAAGAATGCAAGGCAGAACCAAGGACTACATTCTGAGCTCTCCCAGACTTCATCGTCCATTCTATGAGAAACTAATTATGAACAATAATTTAAAATACTTAAGGAACCAAATCCTGGCCTTGCAGCCAAAACCCTCTTTGAAGTCTATGAACTTTTTACCTGATCCACAACCAAGTCAGACATAAGTATGGATACTGGGATTTTACCCTTGAGTTTTACCTTGACTGTACCTATTTTGATTGCCATTGTTTTCCCTCTAGCACTTCCACCCATCACAAATCTTTGGTCACATCCCAGCAACATTACTTCATCACCATGTAATCTCTGTGCAGCTGGCCAACAGGTTGGGCTCGTGTGAAAATATACCATTCCTAGCCCTAAAGGATGCACTGTTCTATCAAGGATAAGCTCATAACTACCTATAAATGTCCCTTCTCCTCCTCATCCAAAGGGATGGCAAGTCTTGCTGTCTTGCCAGGAAAACATTACGTCTCGAAGCTGACACTTACTTTGACCCTGACCCTCTAAGGCATGTTACATCTTGTTCTTCAGCCATCAGCTTTTAACATCTATTGTGTAACTGTGAAACAGTGATGCTTTCAGGAGATACCAAAGGCCACAGTTTTATTGCAATGTGACGCACACCGAAATCAATGATGGGGCCTCAGTTTAAACAAAACAACACACTTGCACATATAGTTTATGCACTTTAGCAGAGGGGCTCTAACTCGCCATGAGTGAACAGAGTGCCGTGGACATTTCTGAGCATTCACTGCTAAAAGTTTCCTAAGGATCCTTTACTAAAGCCTTATTGTTTATTCAAACAGAACTGTGCAACAAAATCTGTTTAATTACACACAGCAACAACAGGCATCACCAATATGGAGGGGTTAAATTCTCTCTCCTGGTGTAGTGCCTGAGGTTGCTCTATTGATTCTTCAATACGGATGCTAGAAGAAAACTTTACAGTCAGTCAAGGCAGTCCTTAAACATCATCAGGATATTCTTCCGAGTGAGGTTATTGATTTACCTGAATGTCACCTTTTCTCTAAGAATGTACATTGGCTCACAGTGATCCACAGTGAGGTTTGTAAGAAAACTGCCTTTTAATGAAAGCAAGTAGCAACAATGGACTCATAGATAAATGTAACAAGATGCAACGCAAAGAGAGTGCATCCTGCCAGAAATACTTCTTTTTCCTTAGATTTTCACCTTGGTAATAATTTAGTAGATTGGGTAAATCTGAAGATTTATCTATTTCTTTATTAACTCAGTAGCAATGCAGCAGCAGAGACCAAGATTTTCTTAATATAGTCCTTTTTTTTTTTTTTTTAAAGATACTTTCTGTGGAGAAAAATGACCGCTAATAACCCAAATATCTGAAAAATCTTCAGAACCACTCACAATTCCTCGCCAAAGCCAACAGAGCCAGAATTTCCATGGATGAATCAGTACTGTTGCCACACTAACTCCTGCTTTGAACTTGACAAGTCTCGCAAGCAAATCAACATTGAACAGTCAGGTTTTGGTGAGAAATGTCCACAAAAGCCTCAGGCACTGAGAAAGTGCTCCTGACACCCAGCAAGCTGTGTGTTGCACTGCAATCAGTGCCTCCTGGATGCTCCAGCATGGTATTAGTGCTACTAGCTGCTAGGATGCCAACTGCTCATCTAAATAGCAGAGGCCCTGCTTACACAAAGTAAGTGCACGTGCAGGCACAACTAAGTGCTATTTTTGCAGGTTAGCTTTTTAGCAACAGCTACTAACTGCAATGCAGGAAGACTGCAATCCTCTAGAATAAGAAGCAAACAAACATGTAACCAAAATTAAACCACCACTTTATGGTCACTTAACTCATGTCAGATTTCATCAGTTGTTTTTTAAACTGACAGCTGAATATTGATGATCCGAAGCTTCATGGTTTTTTAATCATATGGTGCAGATGACAAAGCCAGATTCATAGGACTGGTTTGTCTCAAATGCAGTCAGTTCAAAATGCACCCTTTATTTGACTAGGTAGTTCACATTAAATTGGATATAAGGAGGAAGTTCTTTACTGTGAGAGTGGTGAGGCACTGGACTGGGTTGCCCAGGGAAGTTGTGAGTGCTCCATCCCTGGTGGTGTTCCAAGGCCAGGTTGGACAGAGCCTTGGGTGACGTGGTTTAGTGTGGGGAGTCCCTGCCCATGGCAGGGGGGTTGGAACTAGATGATCTTAAGGTCCTTTCCAACCCTAACTATTCTATGATTCTATGATTTCCTGTGTAGCTGAGTGGTGTGGTGTAAGGGTTGAGATGGGTGCATATAGGTGGAACGGGGCAGGATGGACAGGTGAGGCCATTTTTGAGGCAGCTGTCAGACAGCCTTAGTTATGTTAATCATAAAATCAACTAGGTTGGAAAAAAACCCATTTAAGATCATCAAGTCCAACCTCTACCCCAGGGCTGCATTCCTGTTAACAGTGCAGTCAATTGATTGTGTTTCTTGTTACTTTTATGGCAAAGGAATTAGCGGTACCTGTTGGAATGATGCCATCTTCCTGTCATGAATTTGTAAGTGTGATTTCAAAAAAACACTTTGGTCTTTATTGTTGCACCTTCCAGGGTTTCTTCTGCGTTCCTATGAAAGTGCTTGCTCTTATACTCTTCTTCAATGGAAAATAGAAAATGTAGAAACACATTAGGGTTGTAATGTGCCTGCAAATGTTAGAATAAATATTCTTTTGAGATGCATTTATATATACATGTGTATGCATATGTAGTCAGTCCAGAATAGCTGTACCTGATATAGGAAGAAATGTGACCCCTGGATGCTGAATGCAAGCGATGGGTTTACGTAGTTGTCAGTTAAGTGGGGTGGACTGCTGCACCTTTTCTTTGAACTCAAAGACTTACATTTCAGGCAGCCGTGCACTTGACTAAGTTTAGAATATTATACAATGAGGAAAGTAATTTCATAGAAAGCTCAGAACAGCATGTCTGTTGTCTTCAGTAGCTGGTTGAGTCAGCAACAAACCTTGAAAATATGCCGCCTGGCTTATTCAGCCTAAGCATTAGAATACTTCTAAAACTGGTTTAAAGCCGTCATATGTTTAAGACTTACCCTGATTGATGAAAATTTATGTATAATGACTGTTGTACATGGAATTATACTTTATGACTTTGTCACAGATGCAGTAGTTAATGTGTTTTCCTACATTAATTGCTTCTCTAGAAATACCTATGGCTTCGTGTGATGCTTAAGAGGGAATGTGTATCTAGCCTTGAGGATTAATACTGAGACTTGGAAAATAAAACTACAAAAATATATTTAAATTTGTCTGTGTTATCCTTGCTAACCCTAACCTGGGTTTGTTGTTTGAATTTCTAGTCTCTTAATTTTCGTCCTGCAATGAGTTAATCTCGTTCTTTTCTTTTTAATACAAGTGAAGGAGGAACCTTTGACCTGTATTCTTGGCCATGCGACTCCTGCATACTGAAATCTCTCATGGTCTGGGCTGAGAGACTTGTCATATGGGTCAGAAAAGTTATGAGTAATGCTAGTAGGAACCTTGATTAACTGCACTGAAGACAAAATACATGGCGCATACTGTGTTAAAATATTAGCTTGCACAGGAATGCTAGTACATGCTACTTATGTGGTTCTGGTGCAGGTATTTCCAATGTAAGTTACTCTTTCTAGCCATAATTCCCTATAGTATCTGTTAAATACTTTGCTTAGTATTAATTAAGTCATACCTGAGTGTGCCCTTTGGAGCATTTCACACTGTATGCAGTTCTATTAATTCTTAAATAAAAGCAGCAATTTTGACAATCTGAAAAGTGTTGGGTGGGAGACAGCCCTGTGATGATGATCAAGCATATAGCAGAAACTTAGGATCTGGTAATGATAGTCTTTTTAATTCCATACATATAAAGGGGCAGAACTCTGCTGCTTCAGACATGTGAATTTTGGTATTCCCTAACTTTTCAGTATTTAATTTAAATTCATGAAGTAACTTTCAGTTATATGGTATCTTTTGATCATTGTGATGACTGACATAAATATTATCCTATTGCTGTTTATTTTAAAAATAACCTGATAGATTTTATGGATCTGGGAAAGGTCACAAGGACATTAAATAAATGGCTTAATATGTGTGTTTCTTCCTACTGATTGTGAGGCCTTTAAATGACTGTTTTTCTGTTCACCTAGATTTCCTCTCTTACACTCTGGAGAGTTCTGTGAAACTTGTACTAATTGTGATCTTCGAAGCAGAATCAGAAAAACTCCAACCACCACTTGTCTCTAAAGCTCTTTTTGAAAACTGAGTCATAGACTTTACATTTTAAGCCAGCAGAATGTTTGATTATTCTACTTTTGACTGCCTTTAAAATTCTAGTTGCCATAACAACTTTATTTCTTTATTTTTAGCACGTCAGTTGCCATAACAATAAAATACAGCTTTTTGAATGTAACATTTTTTTTCCTCACTTTTTTTGCTTTGTTTTATAAAGAACCTTCTTTAAGGGGGGGGGAAGGGAGCATAGCAGATCTCTTGCCCTGTGAACCCTTTGGTTAGAACATAAACTGATGGTGTTTTGTTTTGTTTTGTTTTGTTTTTTTTGATTACAGAATATTTTCATAACTTATGCAGAAAAATGAATGCAAATAACTTGATAGAGCCTTGCCTTTGTAGAAAATTGCTGTTGGTATATCTTTTTTATGTATTGGTATATTAGAAACTGCTAGGAAGTTATTTCCAGTATCTTTATTTCATTATATGGAATGGTTATAAATAAGGTATGGGCAACTGTAGTGTATGGCAACTGTGCTCAGTTTGTTCCTGCAGCAGACATTACAGACATGCTGGGAAGAGGGTGTTC
Organism: Loriculus beryllinus; assembly: GCA_039877255.1. Taxonomy (NCBI): domain Eukaryota; kingdom Metazoa; phylum Chordata; class Aves; order Psittaciformes; family Psittacidae; genus Loriculus; species Loriculus beryllinus. The sequence goes on from JBCJKH010026133.1 coordinate 18,393, forward strand.
GGGAAACATGCTGTGTGTGCCTTTTCAAGCCAAATTAATTCTAGTGGCCATATAAAAAATGATGGCCACTAGCATCTTATGCAAATACAGCAGGTAGGACCCAGTGCTTCCACTTCTTTCTCTGTGGCCCTTCCCAGGCATATTATCAATTAGTTAGAGGCCAATATTTAGTTCAGTGTGTTCATATACTTAGCTTTGGGCAGTTACATGTGATATATCTTAAAAATAACTTGAATGAAGATATTGACATTTAACTTAAAGCCATATTTTTGAGCAGAGGGGAAAGGTTTGCATGTGAATTTAATACTGCCTAAAGAAGTTGGGGTTGGAACTTCATCTATAGTCTTGACTTCTCTATTCCCTGATAGTTTCCCTTCTGAAAGGACTTGCAGATTTCAAACATGTTGTCTTTAACTTATTTTTAGGGCTGATAAAGTGTTTGTTTAGTTTCATTTTTTTTTTTTCTTAGAGATGGCAATAATGTCAGGTTTGGTATTTCTTTCTGAATGAAGAAGATAATTTCTTAGCTCACATAACATTTTACATGTGCCAGTTTCTAGCTATAAATATCAATGTTCTCATCTAACACAAAGTAATTTAAGACAAAATTTGCTGGTTATTGGAAGTTGGATGTATGTAGATGTTATTAATCTTGAAACACAGTTATCTGATGAGAGATGATGTCATAAATCTTAATTGGCTAATTTTTAACTATGGTGGGGGAAAAAAATAAATTCTTGCTTTCGGTGGCATTTTACAAATATCTGTCATCGCCAGGTTCCATGTTGGTGAGTTAGCCAGGAGACTACTTCAACTGCAAATGAACAGTTGTGAAAGATTTACAAAATGTTCCCTCTAGACTACTCTTGGTCAGAAGCTATTCCTGGTCCTTTCTCAAAGATGCTTATTGATGTGAGTGTGTGCTGATGCAGATTCCACACTGTAAGATAAGTGATACCTCTTCAGCAGTTCCAGCTGGGAGGAGAATTTGGTCTAAATGAAGCTGCGCTTAAAATCCATAAAAAGAAGTTGTGCCATGCTTCAGTTTATAAATAATTTTCATGCCATTTCCTTTCCATATTCCTCTTTTCCATTACTTCACAAAAGTGGTAGAATAGTAATACTGAGTAACACTTTGCTTAAAGATAGTCTTCTAAAATTTACAATTCCAGTTGTTTTCATCTTTGTTGCCATCAAGCAATAGTGGATTTGGTTTACCAGTCCAAATTTGGGGTCAGTACCTCCTGCACCTGGATAGATTTTGCACTAAACCAAATAATGAATCCTTAGTTCTTAACTGATCTTTTGTCTGTGCCAGCAGTTGGAGTTGTGACTGTTTCTCCTTAGTGATCCTAGTTGTTCAGTGTTTTTCTGAGCTACCTCTTGTCTCCTTGAGGAAGCGCTATTTTTAAACATCTATTAAAGGAAAAGTTTAGGGTGGAATGTGCCAATTATACATGCAAATAAAAAAGAAATCGTCCATGTGACTAAGCACATGTTGCCAGCCAGCCTGTCTAGATCAGACTAGATGTTCTGGGAGAATGTTCTGTGACCATTTAATCTAGGATGCATCCATGAAATGTGGATTTGAGTCTGTTTCAGACATGAGTCCATGAATTTGTCACACACTGGTAGCTGCCAGTTCACAATATGTAGAAAAGAGAATTAGACTGCAGTGAATACTTCTGAAGGTTTAAAATGATTTCTGGGAAGATGATGAATTATACACACAGATGCTTTCTGTCTTGTAGCTTCCAACACAGCTTAAAAGTGAGTTACCAGAGGTTACGGTAGGGAGGTTTTGTCATACAGGTCCACTGTTGTGATGTTCAGAAGTAAGGTACTGAGATGAAGAAGGATATGGAAGAGCATGCAGTGTTGATCATACAGTAGTTCATGGGCATGTGGCCTTGGAGTTGAGTTCTGAGGAATGATTTGAGGATGAAATAGAGGTGATGCTCTTGGGAGGATTTAAATAAATAATGCTGGGTGCAACTGTTTTTGTATTTAAAAGGCAATGAAGAGTGAAAATTTCATCTGTATGCACTTCAACTTTGTTCTTTGGTATATCCACATTTCTGATTTTGAGAGACTGACAGAGGTATGTGGTTTTGATCCTTGTGTTCATGTCTTAGTAGTTGCTTTTGCCAGGGGCCTTAGAAGTTGGCTTCCTAATCAAGGCTACAATAAATTATTCATCATTTGAACTCATTATATCAAAATTGGTTGCATTTTAAAAGGTCAGGCTGTAGTTTAAGAGAACTCTTTAGCTCTCAGTATGTAAAAAATCAAAGTAGGTGATCACAGTGTTTGGGATTTTTTTTCCTTTAATAGCCTTAAAATCTCTTATTCTAGCCCTGTTGAAATGGAATTACTGCTAATACTGACTGAGCTTATGCTTCTGCCAAGTCAGCTGGAATACTTTTCAACATAAACTTTCTTGGTGCCCAGTTGTGATATGCTTTCAGAATACCAATATCTGTGGAATGAAATTCCTGGATTGACATAGACAAAAGTATTAGTAAAACCACAGTTATATCAAAACATGCCTCTAAAAAGTTTAAATGGTTGCAGTATTAAAATAATCTTTTAAATATTATTTTAAAATATGAGAAATAATTCTTGCAGGAAAAGGAAAGGGTAATACTACCTGCACTGTTCACTGTTCTCTACGTTTAATTTTTCATTTACAGTTCTCTTAATTGTTACCTTTTGTCCTGTGATATAACAGGTGAAAATTTTAATAGTCTCTTGAAAGCAGTGTAAGTAATAGGTAGTTCATTTTTGTTCACCAATGTACTTGCATGCATAGAGGCTGTGTTTTATGTTAGGACAGGTGCATGAACAGGAAGAACATGGGTTTGTTATGGTACTTGACATGCAGAGGGCAATTTTGAACAAAATGCATCTTCTTTTAGCCTGTCAGTAAACTTTCACAAGCTTCAAACTTAACATGAGTCACCAAATGAAAACTGGAGCTGAAGAGAAAGCAGTGCAAGCAGCAGGGCCCTCCACTGGGGTGCCTGGAGCCGTGGTAGGTAGTAAGACTGTATTCTTTTGCCAGTATCCTTGATTTTTTTTGTTCTTATTTTAGCTGGTGCTAATTCTGCTGGTTTAATAGCAGATGAATTAGTTTTAGTGCCTGATGTATGAAACTGAGGGCATGACTTTAATTTTTTTGCTTTTCATACCATCTGAAGATACTTTTTCCAATGTCCGTTTTCATTCATTTTAGAGCTTTTCTTGTCATATGTAGTCAGTTAGTAAATTGCATTCTTCTGTAGCTTAAGTGCTGTTTGTTTAAAGCAAATTCTAGGTTTAATTCCTGAAAAAATATCACTATTCATTAGACTTCACAGCATTTCTCTGAAGTAAATCTACTACTTGATAGATAGTTTACTGCATGGTGTTTTATTTCTGTTGATCTCAGGCGCAGAAGTTAGGTCGTATTTGTTGCCTGAAAATGAGCTTGTAAAGTGAATTCTATTTGTCACAGTAGCATCAATATAAACTTAAGGGAAGCTCCTCCTGAAGAAAAATGTTCTTTATTGCAAAATCTGGGAAAGCATCTAACCCATGAGATCATAGGTGGTAATGCTTAAAGGGAGACTGTAGCACTTCACTCAAACGTGTTTAATATTTATTAAATTCATAACTATTTCGTGGGTTTAAACTTTATGCAGAATTATGTTTGAGAGCGAACACTTTGGGTTTTTAACCACTGGCCTAAGTGTGTTTAGTCTTGGTGAGGATTTAGACAAACTGCAACAAGAAAACTTCTGAGCTGGTACTGGGAATCACAGTGAGAGTGGTTAGAAGTTGAGGCCCACACAAGCTGTGAAAACTTCATCCTTGGAGATGTTTGTAACTTACCTGGATATATGACCCAGTCCAGCTTGGCATAAACTTGTTGGACCTAACTTTGAATTTAGCCAGCTTTCAGCAGGCCTTTGGGACAAATGATATCTAGAGGTGCCTTCCAGTATAAACTATTTGAAAAGTCAAAGATTGTTTTCAGCAAAAATGTTTTTATATGTNNNNTTTTTATATGTCTATATGTGTACCATGTGCCTGTACTCAGGTGAAAAGTTCCTGCACATTCTGTGTAAGCTACAGCTCTTCATGGCAGTTTTTTAGATAGACAGCTGGAGTGTGTGGATTTCAGGAAGAGTCTGTATATTCAAAATTACAAACAAAACATTTCTGCCTTAAATACAGCATCAGTATGTCTTCAGAGAGCAACTTCAAACACTAGTCTGATGTAAAAAAACAACCATGTACACACACATGATTTTTAAGGGAACTAGTTTTTTTCTAACTCCTCTCCCTTTTTAAGCTGCACTACAAGCTGCAGGCTTCATAGAACAGAATTTTTCTGGAGGCACAAAAAACAGTCCAAGGTGTCCATATGATGTGGTGGACAAGTAAATGCCAGAGGTAGGTAAGATAACAATAAAGCAAACTGAAGTTCTATAGGCTAAGAAGAAAGTGGATAAAAAGAAATAATACTTGAAGGAAAAAAAAAAAGGGGGGGGGGGAGGGAACACAAGAAAAGGCAAAGACCTAGCATGTGCATCAACAGTCATGCAGGTCTGCATCTAAGTAACTATTATGTTCCTCATCCCACACTCAGTTACATCTCCCAGCTCTAATCAATGTCTTTTAAAAAGATTTTACAGATACTATTGTTATCCATTTAATCCATCCAGTACTTTAGCAAAGAGAGTCCTGAAAGACTTTGAACTAGGAATGGGTGGTGTCACTAAGACGTGTCTTTGTGTGTTGCGGGAATTGCTTCTCCTCAGTCCTGTTGCCTTACAAACAAAGATTTAGGAAACAAATATTCCTGTTCTTTTCTAAATAGAAAAAAAACGAGTAATGGGTTGTTTTCTTGCTTGGAGCTTCTAAGTCTACTTCCGTATGGGTTTTTTTTTTCTGTCTGAGAAGCTTTATCTCATTTCCTTACAGGGTCATACACCATAGCCACTGCTTTCACAGGCTTGCTTTTTTTTTATATGCAAAGCTCAAGCTCCCACCAGATCTCTTTTCAGCAGGATCAGATCGTGTGAATCTTCTGTTTTGGATGGTAACTTATGTTGTTTCTAGCTGATGTAATTTATAAAGAAGGTGTGGAATTGCTCCTTCTAGTCAGCTTGAAGAGTGCTCAGTCCTTCTGCTGGACATAATCAGCTATGGAATTTATGCACCATGTAAAGTACTGCCTTGGTGACAGCCATTAAATTCTTCCAGTATAACTATTTTGTCTTTCTCACTTCCTTTTCTTTGAATGCAAGTTAAAACAAACAAACAAACAAACAAAATAAACCCAGAGTAAAAAAACCTCTGTAGCACATTTTGTTTAAAAGTGGGCCAAGGTCCCTAAAGTGTCCCTAATATACAGGTAGAAAACTTTTCCTATATAGCTTTTTTATGTATTACTTCTGATACAAAATCCAGTATTGTCACATCTGGTAGAATTCTGTCTGTAATTGTATGGTTTGGTCAGGACTAGCTGATTTTTGCTTTATTTTTTACTTGCCTCCGACTATATACTTCAAATACAGTACGAGTACAGTCAGTCTGTTGCAGTTTGTGCTGCAGCTGCTTAGGAATTGCCACAGGGAGCCAGGATCCCAGAGGAGCTGAGGTGATAAAGCAGCCACTTTTCTTGGTGTTGGAGGAAGCCTGCTTGTATTTCTGCAAAGAAATCAATCTGACTTCCTTACTTTTGAATCACATTGTCCCTTTAATTACAATTTATGAAAGGGAAGTATTTTAACTGCATTGGAAACCAGCCAGCAGAGGTTGCCATTGATTCTCGTTACCTCTTACCTGCTCAGCAGTATCCAGATTTGACAAATGTTTGACTGCTCTGAGTGCTTGCTGTCTGAGCTCAGTACTATGTGCACACAGGGATGGACACTGTGGTTTTATACCTCAGCTGGGTCTCACCCGAGGGTAAGGTGACTCTATGGTTACTGTAACATTTGGAAGCTTTATTAGTTACCAATATACAAATTTGTATCAAGGAGGATGCATTGAGCAGGTAGTTTCTGTGGTCCACTGAATTGTAGGCTTTACCTTTGCTTATCTTGCGTTTCCTTGTGTCTTTGAGGCTTTCCACATCCATTTTAGTATGTTTTGGCCCACTTATGGCTCTGTTGCCAGCCATGAACGGCCCCATGGAGGAGATGGAGAAGTGCTGGTTGCTGCTGTGCCTGTGCACACCGTTGTTTGTTCTCCCCCACAAGAGGAGTGGGAAGAAGAGGAATAAAAATTGCTTCCTATTGGTCCCCGCATGGTATGGATGGCTTTGGCTTAAAGCTGTATGCAGGGGCTAAATTTAATCATTAAACCTGATGTCGCAGCCATTTACAGTTCTGAGATATTGGAGTGATTTTAATTTTTTCTTAAATCCTTTGATGGAAGAATCTGGAATTATCAGACGCCGTTATTGCGAACCACTCTTACCCTGCTGCACTCTATGCTGCTTCACATTTTTACAGACTTGTCATGCAGCCTTGAATATTTGCTCCAGGCTATACTCGAGATACAAGATGTTAACGCAGGAGCAGCTTACTAAATTTTGCCTGTTGGTGTGCCTTGGAACTAGAAGAATTTAAAGCAGTGTGTTTTCTAATGACTTAGTTTGCTAAAGCTTCTGATACCATTCCTAAAACATCTTTTGCTGATCTATAGCCCAAAATACTGTTTAATGGTTGATGTTTTGGTATTTAAATTTGAGTCGGTCTGTGTCTAAGGTTGTATGGACTTTCTAGGTAGGATAACTTTGGTAGTTGTACTTCTGTTACTGGTTTTATTTTTAGGAAGCATGAAGTAAACAAAAGTTCCAAGTCCTTAATCAGGTAGTAACAGCATCTGTTTGCATGAATAGAGAGATTAATTAATTGAGTTTAAAAGTCTGTGTTTTGAGAAATAATATGTTACTCAGAAGTATTTGTATTTAAGCTGATGTTTGCAGTCAGTTGAAGCAATTAAAAAGCTGTATTGAGATGAATTGCAGATGAGTTTTAAAATAAATCTGCCTTAAATATGAAAAGAACTGATTTTTAGGGATTGGTAATTTTGTCTTTTAAGGAAGAGAAGGAAATTTGTGTTGAACCACAGCAAATATTTCACCAAGCTAAACATTTGCAGGCAATGTACAAAAGATGCATGTGAAATCCGTCATCTGAGAATAACTTTTTCTAAACGTTTTTACTTAGGCAGTGCTGGGGCTTTCTAAAGTTAAATATTTCTGTCTGTCTGACTGTCTATAAAAGACGAGTTGGGTGGGCCTGACTTAAACGCTTGGGTTTGGGATGTATATCCCGTGGACTTGGAACGTAGTTGAATTATTGGCTTTCGGTGCGGTTCCCAGGGCTGACCTGGCGCTCAGCGCTGTGCAGGAGCAGATCGCCAGAGACGGGAGCTGGCACCGCGCACACTGCCCGAAGGCACCTGACTGCCGGCTCTACGGGGGTTGGCGGGACGAGCACCGGTTTCTCGCCGGCGGTCCCCGCGGCCGTGCCGCAGCCTTTTCCCGCCGGAGGAGCGCTGGGCCCCCGGAGCAGCCCCGGGTGCCGGGCCTGTTGGTACCCGCGCCGTGCAGTGCCGTTCTCCCGCTGCGCTGCGGGGGGCGCCGCCGGCCCGGCCCGGCCCGTTCGCCGTTACCTAGTGACAGCAGCGCGGCGCGGCCATTGGCTGCGGGGCGGGGGGGCCGGAGGCAGTCACCTTTCCAGCGCCCGGCTCGGCTGCATCGGCTTGGTGGGGGGGGAGAGGAGGAGGAGCGGACTCAGGTGCAAGCAATCATTTCAAGGGGGAAGGAGAAAACTAGCGACAGAAGCTCTAGCCGCACCACAGTAACTAGGACTCCCCTGTCAAGCAGTTCATCATAGCGGCTGATAAGGATGCGTGTAGGTGAGAAAGATTGCTATATTGCTTTAACAAAAAAATAGAGAAAGTAGTAATTTTATGTATGCTCTGTTGCTTTTAGACAAAGGGAATGAATAGCTGGAAATATTCTGGGATGTTATAAAATCAGAAGGACTTTCTGTACAGTGTGGTGGTGCACGACAGGAAATTAACTCCAAAAGGAATACTTCCTCTCAAACTGCTGCAACAGAATTGAAATTTTTTCTCTTTTATTATCTGAAATTCCTTCTGGAGACACGGCAAGGACTATCAAAAACATCAGAGAGATCCCGGTACTTTTAAAGAGACTTAAAGCAAACGCCAACGTAATAGCTGAATGACCTTGGAGAACATTTTATATGGATTCATTAATTTTCACTGCCAGTCTTCTAGTCTCAGGAACTCTAGGATTAAAAATGGTTTTAACATTTTAGGGGGCCTTTCAAAATACAAGATTGTATACAGTTAATTACCTGCCTAATGATTCCTGAACTAATCGAGCATTTACTTAAAACTGAACACAGGAAGAAGATGCTTTCTTTTAATGTTTGCTTTTTCCATAACTGTGAATAAAATGAACAAGGTAATGTCCTGCAATTAGAAGAACTTTTTTTTTTTTTAAGCAAGTACTTATCATGCTGATCATCTAATAAATATAGAAACCTTAAAGCCCTAAGAAGATGAAGCTGAATAACAGAATAATGGAGCAGTAAATAACGGCAGCTTTTCTAGTCAAATCAGCATTTCATTAGCTTCACGGCACAATGCAGATGGAAGTTTCTGTTCTCATTGTATGGGAGGTTGTGAAATGATTCAGGTGTTGCTACAGAGGTGAGCAATATCAGGGATACACCTATGAACTCCTGGGTACTGATCCACGGTAGCAGATACGGCAGAGTTTCGGAAGAGGAGTATTTTAAATTACCATTTCTGAAATTAAATTCAAGAGGATTTATTTTGTCTGTGGCGAACTTGCATTATGCTTCTGGCATTAATAACAGTAATGGACTAAAACTGTTTGAAGGAATTGTGAATATTGACATAAGTCTCCAAATTCTATTCTTAAATTATTTTAACTTTTAAATGAATAGAACACGATCTTCCTCATTGTATGTAAGATGTATGTTTTCTTTCTTGGGAGTCCGAGGACAAATCTGCCTTGTCCCACACCCATCTCTCTCCAAATAAAATTCATTATACATACTCAAACAGTAGTGAGTCTATTGGAATTAAGCTTGCCAAAAATGTTTTCCTTATCTTTCTAATGAATGCTGTGGATAAGATGGAGTACCATCTCCTGAACGGAGACAGAAAAGACAGCATTAGAGAATGAACTTTTTCCTTTATTCTCCAGTAAATCTACGATTTAAATTGAGGCATAGAAAAGGTTATGTTTAGTAACTGCTGGTCCAGGAAACCGGACCTGTACTGAGGTTCCTCCTTCCCTTTCTCTCCCTCACCCCATTATATTCCAAAGTAAATGACTTTCTCAGGAAAATAAGCAGTCAGAGATTATCCCACTCCTTCCCCAGGAAATGAATGTGTCTCATTTGTCAGTTTTTCCATATTTCAGAGTACCTGTTTGTTTTAGAAGTGCCTTGTGTTTGATAAAGATTGATCAAGAGCACTGGAGGAGCTGATCAGTGGCCTTTCTCTTTCTGGCTTTTTTTTTTTGGTTGGTGTTGTTT
>JBCJKH010026133.1:28134-42075 GCA_039877255.1 Loriculus beryllinus
GGAACTGAGCAGTGGCCTTTCTCTTTCTGGCTTTTTTTTTGGGTTGGTGTTGTTTTGTTGTTTTTGTTTTTTTTTTTTTTTTGTTTTGTTTTGTTTTGTTTTGTTTTGTTTTGTTTTGTTTTGTTTTTTTTCCCTTTCTTTTTCTTTCTTCCCTTAAAGCCAAGGTGTGCCAGAGGTGATGCGCTGATGCTGAGGAGGCATCAACAGCTATGGGACTGTAATCCTCTAAAATGTAAGCACTGGCAGTGTCTACAAAGAGAGATCGTGAGAAGCTGAAGCAGAGTTTAGCTACTGTTAAGCAGGCCATCTGCTCATTAAGGCTCAGATTGCAGTGTTGCCCAGTCACAAAACATGAACCAGTCCCGATGGATTGAATGGAGGACTCTGAATATGAGCAGTAGTATTATGAACATATCTGAGCATCTCTCCTGCCCTCTTGGATTTGGTCACTACAATGCAGTAGACATCTGTATCCTCGAGACAGTTGTTATTGTCTTGCTAACATTTTTAATTATTGCAGGTAACTTAACTGTGATATTTGTTTTTCACTGTGCTCCACTTCTGCATCATTACACCACTAGCTATTTTATTCAGACCATGGCCTATGCTGATCTCTTTGTTGGAGTTAGCTGCTTGGTTCCTACTTTGTCACTGCTCCACTACTCAACAGGTGTCCACGAGTCCTTGACTTGTCAAGTTTTTGGATATATCATCTCTGTGCTAAAAAGCGTATCTATGGCATGTCTTGCTTGCATCAGTGTGGATCGCTATCTCGCTATAACAAAGCCTCTCTCCTATAATCAACTGGTCACACCTTGTCGCTTGAGAATCTGCATCGTTTTGATCTGGATATACTCTTGTCTGATCTTCTTGCCTTCCTTTTTTGGTTGGGGAAAACCTGGTTACCATGGAGATATTTTTGAATGGTGTGCTACCTCCTGGCTAACTAATGCCTATTTTACTGGCTTTATCGTGTGCTTACTATATGCTCCTGCTGCCTTTGTCATATGTTTCACATATTTCCACATCTTTAAAATTTGCCGGCAGCACACCAAAGAGATAAACGATCGGAGAGCTCGATTTCCCAGCCATGAAGTGGATGCTGCTGGGGAGACTGGGCACAGCCCCGATCGCCGCTATGCCATGGTTTTGTTTCGGATAACCAGTGTGTTCTACATGCTGTGGCTCCCTTATATCATATACTTTCTGCTGGAGAGCTCTAGGGTGTTGGAAAACCCAGCGCTTTCCTTCTTAACAACGTGGCTCGCTATAAGCAATAGTTTCTGCAACTGTGTGATATATAGCCTCTCCAACAGTGTTTTCAGGCTGGGGCTGCGGAGACTATCAGAGACAATATGTTCATCTTGTATGTGTTTAAAAGACAGGGATGTACGGGACCCTAAACCAAGAAAAAGGGCTAATTCCTGTTCTATTTAAAGAAAACTGGCACATGTGATCAAAGGTGGAGTTTTGATAATATTTGCTGGATCTGGAAATTTGCCAGAAGATAAATGTTTACTTGAGTAGCTTGCTATGATGCCAGAATGAGTTTGAAAGTGATTGTGGAAAAGGAAAAGGCTGCTGTAAGAGTGGTCACTGAACTTGAATGCAGTTCTTGTGAAATTACGAGGACAGCAATTCGACAGAGAGGATGAAGAAAGTCAGAACTAAAAATCTTCCAAAGGGCATGAAATAACTACCGCATCAGAGGAGATTCCTCATAAAATAAGTTAGGCACTACCTTATATTTTTCCCCTTGTAGAAAAGTTGTCTTACTATCTTTGTGTCAAAATATACTGTAGCCTCCTGAATTTAAATATATTTAAGAGGAAAAAATCAACACAGTAAGTGGTTGTCCGTAAATAATATACCTGAGGACTATAGTAGATACTGCGGATTAATAATCAGCTCTATCTCTGCTTACATTTTGTACAATTTTCAGTTGTACAAACAATCTGCAATGCATAAAACTTGTACTGGGCGCAACGCTTTAGGATAAAATGGCACATTTTGGTACAACTCCCACAGAAGCTCTTCTTCTCATTTCTCCTTTTTTTCCATGCTGTTCATCCCTAGATTCCGTTGCTTCCTAGTGGTTTAGTTTGAGGGCATGAAGTAAACTGAGTTTCATACCATTCTTACTGCAGAAAGCAATAGCCTTTCATGGCTGGCTGAGTAATTGCAAGTGCCCATGTACAATGACTTCAGTCTTTCATTCTCTTGATCCTGTTAAATCAGTTCACAGTATCGATGTAGTGTCCTTTAGGGTGTACTAAAGCTTTTCCTTTATTGGCTACACAAATAATCCTAATGCAAATATGATAATTGTGCACAGCAGTGTGCTTCACTGCTTGGAAAATTAAAACTAACTCTTTGGGAAGTTTAAATAGCTTACTGTTGTAGCTGTCAATCTGTTGTGTGAACCTAGCTTGCACATACTGTTTTTTTAAGAGAAAACATAAACTGTGGTCTGTGCCTGATGTTTTCATAGCACATGGAATAGGTCAGTGCTACCGGATAAAAAAATTACTTTCAGAGAAATAACTTCCATGCAATTGTTGAATAGCTGTTTCTTAGACAAGTGTTCTTGAAGGAGGTGAACTAGACAGTTTAGTATTAAATACAGGCAAAAAGCTTCAGTATTTCCTTTTGTACTGAACTGATTTTCAGGTCCACTGATGAAATCCTTTTTTATTTTGCAGGGGTGCACATTAGGTTTGTGTAATAAATTGTCAGGGGTTCAGATGCATGTCAATCAATAAAATATTAAAATTATTATTTTGAACCAAATGTAATTTTCTTAGATGGTTATTGGCATTTAGAAAAGGCCCAATTATTGATTATTGGTGCTTTTTAACACTGCACTAGTGTTCCTTCTTTCACCAAAATGCATATGTAAAGATTGTGCCGTTACTTTTTGTAATGGAAGCTAACCACGCCTGCACGCTTGCCTGTGGTTTGACTCTAGATCTCCCTTAATTATGTATCCTTTGTTCTGTTGAGGTGGTTCTGAACCCCTGTACACTTTTTAAAGCTGTAAGAAAGTTGAAACAATTGAATAAAGTAGTATTATGTATATCAAAACCAGCCCTGACGTTAGTTGCCTGATGTTATGCTCTGTTCTTTGTGAAAATTCTTTTGGGTTAGGACTCAAGAGTGAACAATTTAGAACCCAAACCTCAAAGCTGTTTACTTGCCATCTAAAATGTTTATAATACCGTTTTTTAGAATTGCAGAGTCTTTAAAGCAGATTTAAATGCGACTTGCAACATTCCTCTAGCTGAGCTGAGATGTTGCTGACAATTAGCCTTGATAGATACTCTGGAAAAATTAGTAATATTCTTTGCGCATATCTCATAATGCTCTACGTCTACAGGAATGTGTCTGCTGTCTTTTGAAAAGTTGCTGTTCTTTTTGGTTGACTGCTGCTATAAAAGGTTGTGTAACCTTATCTCTTCTTACAAGCATGACTTGGGGTCATTTTGTTTTGTCATTATTTTATCATTGTTTCCTGCTTAGTAGGTCCTCAGAGTACAAGACTTAGGCAAGGAACAATGAAACATACAGTCTTTCACAACTCACAGGGCTGGTTTCACACCAACAAAGTAATTTTATATCTGTACTCCTGAGCTGTCTGCTTCTGTTTTTTATTGGCATTCCTGATAACAAGCTTTTATTCCTGAAATTCAAGAAAAGTTCTAGAACATGCTTGAAGTTGAACTAATCTTTTATTGAACACAATGTGGAGGTGGTAGATGCATTATTAGCGTGGTACTGTAACTACACATATGTAGAAATACACAAGCTAACTCATTTGTATCAGTAGTGCCTTAGTTGAACCCTGCTTGTATAACCTCAGCAAATGAAGCTGATGTACAGCATCTTGAAGCTTTCTTGCCTGCAAATGGTAGGTCAGAAAGAGAGCTTCATTTCAGAGGCTGCTGCACAAGGTTTACTCACCAGCTCACCAGCTTCTTACCCTAAAGGGCAAGAGTTAGCAATACATTTCTCTCTGTCATCGCCGTGAACTTCTAGAGTTGTCAGGTGGAACTGAAAACTTCCTCAGGCTGTAGGAGGGAGAGAATATAGTAGGAGTCCAATATCCTGGAAACAAATCATAGGATCCTAGGTTCTTCACTCTTTTATTTATTTGTTAAGCATTGGCTTAATGTAGTTGGTACGAGAACACTAATATACTTATCTGGACCCTGAATTTCAGTTGTTGTAAAGTCACATTTTAACCTGTTATTTGTAAATCTGAGTCTTACTGTCTCCTGGAATTTGTCAAGTCAAACATCCTCAGCAGACTTAAATACTGCATGCATTTCTTCTTTCTGTTTACCAGATGACAGGATTTGACTTGGTGGTCAGTCCCATGAATTTTTAAATTTAGTGTGCTTCATTTTTTGAAAGTGTTCCAAACTCATGATTTAAGCTTTTATCTGAGGGAAGTTTCTTACTGTTTTACTATTGCAGTCTGAGGATTCCAGCTGGTGCTAAATTCTCTTCCAAAATTACAAGGCTGGACATATTAATGGATTAAAAAGTCTGGTAGAAATTCCAGTCACCCAATCTGTCACTTGATTTTCATTCTGTTATTGTATAAAGTCTCGTGTTCTTGTATGAATATCTGATTAAAGAATGAGAATTTTAAAGCTGGCATCTGGAGTGCACATCCCACTTTTGTATGCCTGAGTATCTTTATGATTTGTGAGATGCTTAGTAAATAGGTGACCAGATCCTAGCTAAAGAAATTGATATGAAAAAAATCATTGTTGATAATATGGGTAATAGTGAAATCTCTTTTTACTGATAGTTTACTGTATCTGTGTATGGATATGTTGAGGGAGTTGCTAAAACTCCGAAGTTCCTTTAAAAAAAAAAAAAAGCTGTGAGAAGAAAACATATGTGAAATACTAAATAAAAAGGTTAAGTGAAATAAATAAAATTAAATAAAAAGGTGCCTACTAGGTAAACAGACAAATATTTATCTGTATCTGTCGATCTAGATATATGTATAAAGCTCTTTTGTGCAGGTAGATTATGTTGTGCTGTTACATTTCTCTTGAATACTTCCACTTGTGTAACCAAGGCTACGTGAAGGTCAGTTGCCTTACCCTCTTTGGAACTTCATGTCCTCAGCCTAAGGAAAAGTCAAAAAAAAAAAGTAAGTGTGATGGCAGCAGAAGCGCTACCAGAAAAGTTATCTTCACCAAACTCTCTGTGCTTCCTTATTTTCTGGAATGACTGAATGAATTTCTCCTTAAAATATGTTCTTTAAAGGGAAATAAAACTGTAATAATGAAAAGCACAATGCTGTCTTTTAAGACTTTACTTATTGTTTTATAGTAAGATACTCTTTCCCCTTCCTTTCATTTCTGCTTAAGAATACATTTTATAATTGTACTTGGTAAAGTGTGAGGTATCATGCTGGGTTTAGTTTTGTGCAGAATCTTTGTGCTTCCTCTACTGAAAAGTTTAGACTATTTTGCTTTCATAGATACAGTTTATGAAGACCTATTAAAAATAGCATTTATGTTCTTTCTAGTATTATTTTTAATTCATTTGTGTTTGACATCTGAATATCCATAAGCACAGTTAAGTTTTCACACTCAGCAAAACTAACAGTGCAATTTTTTGGGATAAAATTACTGATCAGTCAGTATTAGAAATTGACTATTGAGAAAAGTGTATCAGTGTAATGATTAGTTATTTAATTAGCTGTTTCATCTTGCATATGAAAAATTAAGTTTATAAGCAAAAGATAGCAGTAATAGGATATTGAATTGATGGGAAATGCATCAGACTGAATACTCTCTCACAGTTGGTTCTCGACATGAAACAATTTTATCTTTCCATATTGCAGTTGTAGCCAAACAAATACATGGATTTTTTTTTTTTTTTTAATATCTTTATTCAAGTGTTGGTGTTTGAATGCTGAGGATCTGTATCTCTCAATTCAAGCTGCTGCTCTTGGTGGAAATATTCCTTTAACAGACCTCAGACTCAGTTGCAGCGTGCCTAGCAACATGATGGTCCTGGAGCTGGCTTTGCCGGGGAGCAGTGCCAGAGGTTGATGAGGCCAACATTGCTGTGGGGGAAGAATGTCAGTGAAGGTGACAGTGGCCTCCCCAGCCATCCTCCAGGATCAGCTAATTTGCAGATCTTTCAGTTTTATTGTCAGTGTCACCAAAAGAATAAGATTAAGCTTTTGACTTCATCCCTGCCCCCTTTTACCTTTGTTTCTCTTTAGGCTGTTTCGGGGATGAACTGGTGCATCAGTTCTACTGAAGAACTGAATTAGGTTGGTTTTATTTAATTAAAATATTTTATTTATCAAACCCAAACATTACTTTGTTAACTAGATGCTGAATAATTTTTAGGCCATTCCAGAAATGGAAGCACTGCTGAGGTAGTGTTTTCCTGTCACTTGCAGCACTGCCTGGAATATTGCTTAAAGATAGTATTTTCCAAAGACAACATGAGTTTTTCCTAAAGCAGATAAGAAGTTCAAGTAAAATCTGGTATTTTTCCTCTCTGCTTCCATTTAACATAAACATGTTTAATTTTTTTTAAAAGCATCTACTGAATTTATACATGGATCTCTGCAGTCATTAAGCATTTTTAATTGTTAACAGAAGTCTATGGCATTATTATAGATAAGTGGGGTGAAGCCATTTTAGAAGAATATTAAAGAGTAGATTCCTACTTGCAGGTTTTTCTAGTCATTCTGATGTGTAATGGCTTCTTTCTTGATCTAATATTAAGAAAGTTCTGTGAGGTCCATGAGCTTTATGTGCTAAAGGAACAGTATATGAACAGGGAAGAAGCTGTAATGGCTCTGTGCCCCAGCACAGCCTTAAGAAAATACTAACCCCCCCCTCACTTTTACATCCATTTTCCTTTGTCCAAGTACTGTGAAAGGTAGGATGAACATAAAGAACTTTAGTGCTTTCAGCTGCACTGACAGGAGACTAGGACAAGCAATTTCAGGCAGTAAAAATGCCTGGAGATCTGCAGGATTTTATCACAGCCTTACGCTCACTGCTGCCAACCTTCTCTTGAGAAGAATGTGACAGCAGTGCTGAAGGCTTTCCATTTTAATCACCGTGTGGCTTGGTCTGAACAAAGAAAAGGTAATTTGGGTCAAAATGAAACTTTTGTTAGAGCAGTGATTACCAGGAAAGAGAGTTTCACTTTTCGTGTTCATCCCTGCCTCAAAGCATGCAATCTAAATTTTAAAACCGGCAGCATTGGAAACTGACAAAACACGGAGATTTTTAGAAGGGGAAGCTCAGAGATGTCAGTGTTAATCACATGTGAGGGCATTTCTGCATCTTGACAGCATTGCTTTTTGTTTGTTTTCTTTAAATGAAACAGGTGTCTGTTTTGTCGTTCTTCAGTAAGTGATTTCACCAATTCACTTCATCATGAAAGAAGTCCATTTATGAGACATTTAAATGAAAAATAGGATAGTGGTTTGGGAAAGCATTGTACTGTCCCCCAGGAGAACAAAGTATGTTGCTTGTGGAACAAATATGACATTCAGGTTCATGCACTTTAGACAGGAAAGTCTGTAGCAGAAATATCTGCACCAGGGGAAGGTTTCTAGTTGTTGTATGGTCTCTCCAGTGTTATTTATGTTTGTGCATGTACTATTTTAAAGTTGTCCTGTGACATCGAAATTTAGAATTGTAAATGGACAAATGGTATTTTCCATGATCAGACAAATTTGTTCTGACCTAGAAAAGATTTTTGCTGAGCCCACGGGTATTTAGTGTTTATTAAAGTGATTTTAGCGTACAGGTTCTCATTAGCTGTTTTATTATGGAGGAACAAATATAGGAATGGTGTATTGAGGCAGAAGAGCTGACTGTTCTCAGATGGACTGTTCCTCATCCGTTGCATGATATTATTACATCAACTGAACCCAGATGAGGTTGTGGCTTTGGGGGCCAAAACACTGAGAGCAAGTGACCTTTATTTACTTACTGCAGTAGTTTATCTTAATGGCACTGCATTATCTCTGTGATTGCATTTGTATTTAACTACAGGTTTTCAAATACAAAACACTGTGTCATTTTGGAAGATATATATATATACCCCTGTTACCTGCTGAGTTTCATCTAGGCTGCTCTCAGTACGACCTGCCATTTAAACCTCTGATTCATGTTTGCTGACTAAACCAGTGGTGGTTTGAGTTGTTACTGTTCAGCTGCAGAATAAAACATACCTCACTTCCTCTTACCTTGGTTGCTTCAGGTCAGTCTGGCAGTTTAGCACAGACCCATTTTCAGCAGTGGGTAGGACTGTACAGGACAGAACGCTGGTGTGGATATAGTATGTTCACGTACTCTGCTTATACTTTTACTACATGGAGTTAATCCTCCACAAAAGGGGTGATATAAACAGCTGAAGGCAATAATGCTGTGAACTGCTTCAACAAGGTTTTTGCAGAGCTTTATTCATTAGGGTTTTTAATGGTAAGGAAATTTGATGCAGTTAAAAATAGAGAGATTTATATACTACAAGCAATGAATTGTTACTAGGTTAAGACCAATTTTTCATCTGTGCCCTCAACAGGTGAACAAGATCTTCATAAGGTAATTTTATTATGATCAGGTAGATTTTTGACACTACAATTTTTATAGTGAGTTTTAGAGCAGCTATATGTACATAAGGGTTGTAAACAGTCATAAAGTGGCAAGGTTTCAGTGGCAGCTATTTCTTAATTTCAAGGGCTTTGGGGCTAGAGTTTGTTGAGTTTACTGTGTAGTAAAATTGCCAAAGCCAAAACAGAGAGGCTATAAACGAAAGGCTTTTATCCAAACTTTCTCTGTAATATTGGCTGTTTAATATTGTCCAGGCAATGTCTCATGTTGGCTTATGAAGATGACAGCTAGAAAAAACAAGAAATCTAATAAATATAAGCATAACTACATGCTGTCAAAATTTAATTATTTTTAAGATTTTTCATTTTTCAACTCAGGACTTTCAGAGACCATATTTTCTGTGATGTCTTATCTTGGGAACTAGCTGAACTCTTCTTTTGCTGGCTGTGCTTTACTTGATCTCTGACTTTTGGATTTTTAAGTTAAATTTTGAATTTGAATTTTTAATTAAGTTTTGCTGTTACGTGAATGTGTTCTTCACTTGACTCATGTAAAGACCTTTATGAGAATAATAGAAAAATCAT
This sequence comes from Loriculus beryllinus, assembly GCA_039877255.1. Taxonomy (NCBI): domain Eukaryota; kingdom Metazoa; phylum Chordata; class Aves; order Psittaciformes; family Psittacidae; genus Loriculus; species Loriculus beryllinus. Next base: position 37,331 of record JBCJKH010026133.1, read on the forward strand.
GTTCTTGAAGGGAACTACATCTAGTCTCAAGTCTACTCAGGCTACATTTCATTGTGTCTAAAAGAAGCTGTTGCTGTACCTTGTTTAATATATTTTAGGTGTCTCGGCAACAAGCCTGACTGACAAACGACAAGTTCTCCAACCTCTTCTGTTAGGCTGAAATGTTAGTTGCTAATGATTTTATTTGTAAACATTGCTAACTGAAGAAACTCTGTTTTAGTGGTGAATCAGTATTTTGGATTGGATTTACAGAGATACTTATTTATAGAGATACTGTATTTCCTTTGATTCTCATTGCAGTGTATGAGGATTCTTGCTTGTGTGCAGCTGAAGGCTTTGTCCATGTCATCCTACCGTTGTGCATTTTCAGTTCCACCTGATTTATCCTGGCTTGAAAACTTTTTCTAGGGAAAAGTATGTCTGTGATGGTTGGTCATTGATACAGTTGTACTTTGATGATCATCTTATTTTATGAATTTCACTGCATTAGTCATGCCTGTATGTTAAAAATAAAAATTATAGCAAAATGCTCTTGTAATAATGGTATTGATTTTGTTGAAAAAAAATCTATAGCAGAACAAAAATTTTTTACCTTAGTAAAAAGAGATTTGAAATGTGATATATGTGAGGAATACCTGTTGATTATTTATTTGGGGAAAGACTTGGATTTCAAGTGACAGATTAAAGCAGCTCTTAGTTTTTATACAGTAACAAGATGAATTGTATCTGTTTCCTGTCACGAAGAAGATTTTGGATTACTCTAAGTCACTTTATGGAAATGGTAGTTTAATTAGCCATGGCTTACCAAAAAGTAGTGAGATGTTATTAATTATAAAAGCAATAAACTACTAGAAATCATTGCTACCAATACCATGGTATGCCTGGGCCTTGAATACTGGCCATGGTCACTGGTCCATGGTAGCTCAGCTGCAAGGAGTTCTGAGGAATGACAAAGGAACTCCTTCTCTAAGGGAGAATGTACGTTTCTACGATTTTCCAACCTAGAAAAGAGAAGATTAATGTGCAGGGATGTATGAGAAGTCTGTAAGGTCATGAACATCACAGGGGAGAAGTGGGTATCATTGTTTCTCCTCCATTTTTTTGGAAAAAAAAATATAAAATTAAGGTAGCACTATGGAAACAAGCTGTATGTAGTGAGTTGTGCAATACATAGACAGAAGACACTCTGGATGTCAAAAGCTGCCATGGGTTAAAAATCTAGAGAAATTCTAAGAGAAATAGTGTGTTAAATGCTGTCATCATGCTTCTGGTTTGGGAGTCCATATGCCACAGATTACCAGAGGCTGGCAGACTATGATGGGAGAATTGTCACAGTGTTTTTGTCCTATTCTTACACTTGTCCTTAGGCATCTGTTACTAGCTGCTGCTGCAGACTGTATTGATGCTAGAGGAACTAGGGGCTTATCTAAAGCGTCTGCTCTTACTTTCCTTCTGTCTTGCATCTTTATTATTTTTCATGTACTAACTGGATATTTCTTTTCATATTTGGACTGTCAGGAAAAGAATGCACAATATACTTCAGCTGTTTGGGGTTTTTTTGAATAAAATTGTGAGTGAAAAATGAGCATCTGTGGCTGTGCATCTTTGTGTGTGTGTGAAAGATGGCTGTGAGAGTAGAAGTATCAGTATGATCAACTGTCCCCATCTTTCCTTACTACTGAAGCAAAATACCTTCTGGCAGAGTACCAACCAACAAAGCAGTTGTGAAAGGGACTGTATTTCTTGTTCTGATATCAAGTATTAAGGGATAAACTTTAACTTTTTTTTCAGTAATCCTGGTACTTAAAAGCTGAAATATTTCATTATAGGCAGTCCATAGCAAAAAGGTCTTCTTAACCTTATCTAAATACCAAGGTTTTTTTAAATAAAAAGTGACACTGCAAAAGTAGGGATGCCTACACTACACATGGCTAAGTCAGGTACCCCTCCCAAGCTGCAACTGGTCCATCAGTGGTCCAATAAGTCCTCTAATTCATCATACCAGTAGAAAACATGTGGTATCATACCAATAGGATAAAAGATACGGAGGTTGCTAACCTTGTAAAAGCTGCAATGCTGTATTCAAGGAGGAACTAAATCCTTGAAAAATTTCTCTGATGGCCTCTTGTGGCTGATGACGTAGTTAGCAGTTCCCAACAACTAACTGGTATTTTCTGAAGTATTTCTACAATCAACAAAGCTAACAGTGAAGCTAACTACCAAGTCCCAGAGTGAACAAGTCAAGTATCTTAATGAGCCATGATAAGAATCGAGCATGGCCATGCTGTTCCACTCCTATTCAACAGCATGCTAGGGTTTTCTGAAATAGTTATCCACTGAGAAATAAAATCAGAATTCAAGCTAGATCTCCCTATAACTGTGATTATAATAAGATACATTTATAGAACTGGAGACTGCCTGTACTTTGCTCTGTCTGTCAATATATCTCCAAAGCTATAAATTGTTGTTAATTTTTAATAGAGGAAAGCTTTTCCATCTTGCTTCTTTCATTTTCAAGTTAGATCAGTTGACACTGGTTTGCCCCTAATAATATTTTCTCATTTTCTTTTAAATCAGCATCAGTAGTTATGTTCTGTGAACAAAATATGCTCTTTTAGGTTCATTTTGGTTCTTCATTGCTAGATGCTTGTGCGCCTTATGTGTAAGTGGCTAAATCATTAAGTGATTTGTTTTCCTGTGTTGTAGTTCCATGCACTGCTGCCTCTTCAGGCTAGCTTGAGTCCTCTTCCTCTTGTTCAGGGCTTCCAGATGTGGAAAAGGTGGAAAAACATTAGGCAGAATTGTATCATTGGATGTCCATGTTTAAATTACTGTTATGAATGAGAATGTCTTTTTCTTACAGTAGAATTTAGGTGAATTTGCAGATACCATCAAGACCATGGATATTTTATTTTTCTTCCGTATAGAGTAATTATTATTTGAAAAACAGTGTGCTTGTACAGAAAATTTTGGGTGGATAATTGGTTTATACTGTGAGGTTTTTTTATTTTGTTTTGTTTTGGGGTTTTTCTTCTCTCATTCTTGTTACTGATAATTCAAAATACTGAAAAATGAAGCATGGGCTTCATCTAGGCTACACGCCCCTTACCATGAGCTGAGGAGGCATTTCTAACATTCCTCCAAAAAATGTTTGCAGTCTTGAAGTCATCAAAACTTTACAGTATTTTAACCAAAAAGCACGTTTGTAGCTTCTAAATGTGGTAGTTTGTTAGTATGTGCATTTTGGTCCAACCCTTCATCCCAGCTACAAGCAGAATTTCCATGGGCTTCTGGGAAACCTTGGAATTTTAAGGAAGTTTGGCTCAGTTTTCTATATTCAGCCTAGCAATGATGTGGAAAGCCCTAAACTTCTGATTTTTCATCAAGTACACAACATGACTCATGAGAATCTCTGTTACAGTAGAAGGGAATAAAGCAGAAGCATTACTAATGAAGTCAAAACTCTCACATGAAACAAGTGTGCATCTGTGTTTATGTGCTGAATAGAACACAATATGTTAACATATGTTCAAAAAATCACGTTTCTCTTCTCTCTTAAGAAATATTCCTGAAAAAGCATAGACTATGAAAGAGAAAAGGGAGAAAATCCTTAGCTCCGGTTTGCTTCATTGCACTTCATGTTCTTGGTCTGTTTTGTGAATAAGCAAGTTGACAGGCAGGATTTAAAAACAGTATTTTTCCAAGTATGTAAAAGTGCTATTTGTAAGACTGTTATGTGATACTATTTCACATTATTAGAAAACTTTAAAAGATTGTTGTGGTGAACACATGACAGTTTAAAAAGTATGACTAGGATACTGTTGGAAGCTCTTTATGTGAGGTTTATTTTAGAAGTTCTATATCTGAGTTTGAAGCGTTTGGCTAAATTTTATTATAGTTTCTTCGCCAAGCCCACCCCTTGCATTGCTCTTATTTTTTTAATTTAACAGCATATTGGCCATTTTTCCATTCAGTAAAATATGACCATATAAACGTAAAAGGCATTAACATTCCATTACTAGATTAGGGATTAAGAATGAATCAAGATGATTTTGTGAATTTAGTATTTTGTGCCAATGGCTTTGTATGCTACGTGAATACTATTGCAATACTATGTGGTAACTGTTACAGCCATAGAAGTTGAAGATGCATAGCAAAATCCTGGCTCTGAACCCTAATAAAAATGTGTATCTATAATATTTATAGTCATTTTAGTCTTAACACTTAGAAAAATCTAACATTAAATGTAGACCCAGTTTTTTACTTCTCATAATAGATCGGTAGTTTTGATAATCAGTTTGACTGTAAACTAATTTTTAACAGTGATGGAAAGATGGTTTTTTTTAATTTTCATTTTAGTCTCTTGTTTTTAAAGACTCGAATATTGCAAATATATAGTTACAGGTTGTAAATGGGCAACTTTCACACTCATATCATCATTGATTATAAAAATTGGAGCTAAAATTATGTTTAGGAAAATACATGAATCCATTCAAGGCCTTTTTGACTTGACATTCTGCAATGCTGGTTCTGAAGATTTCAAATATAAAACTCATCCAGAGCTCATATAATTAATGCCTGAAGTAATGACTCTTTTAGACTGTGTATACTTATGAGTTACATTCCCTTGGAGAACACCTGAGTGTTTGCGCACATACACTAAATTTCATACCAGCAAAGCAGAAACTACATGCGTTATGGTACAAACATATGTCGGTGCTATGATATGTAATTGTAAATAGGCC
>JBCJKH010026134.1:8997-25882 GCA_039877255.1 Loriculus beryllinus
TACTTATCAAAAGAAAAAAGAGTTTGTGCTCATTAAAAAAGTTCTAAAAATAACAAGGTTCAGTTTCTCCTATGGGTTTCATATGAATTTTTTATCTATCATTTTAAAGTTAGGATAGTACCATATACATGGGGTTTTGTGCATGCATGAACTGAATTTAAACTTTTCTGTTAAATTATTAACAATAGTTTTAGTATGCTCTTAGGTGAGCAAATTAAGAAATCTTGGATTGTAAGAGATGTAGAAAGTGCCTGTATCAAGGGAACTGGTGATAAAATTGCCTGGAATTATCTAGGAATAGGCACTTCAGATTTCTTTGCAACAAGAAAAAAATGTGATGCCTGATTCTAACCCTAGCTTTTGGGGGCTTTTGGTTAGTTCACTGACTGAATGATTAATGCTGGTACATTACAGCAGGCAATGATCTTCCCCACGATAGTCTTCCATTGAAACCGAGTGAGTTACACAATAAACAGGAACTGCTTTGAGATTAAGGTCTATATCATTTAGATATCTAAATACCAGGATGCCCTTAAAGATTGGGGATATTTTTGCCCAAATGCAAAAGAGGCAGAGAGGATACTTTCTTTTAATAAGGGTTGTTACTTTTGATCTTTAGCAACTGACCATGCGCAGTTTATACAAATCCATTCTGGATTTGTATTTCAACAAATTTGAGGTAAGCATGGAATGAATGACTAACTATCCAACAAAGTGAAAACAAAGGAAAGAAATGGCAAGGAATAAACTCTTCTTGAGAGCAGTAATGTCCAGCTAAGGGCTGGATTTCAGGATTGCTTTATTTTTTTAAAGAAGCACAATTTGTTATCATGGAATTAAGAGTAATCATTCTGAAAGAGGTGAATTCTGAGTTTTCATGACTCTCATGATGAAGGATCTTTCTGTGTAATTTACCAGTTAACAGCTCCAGACAATGCCTTCTTCAGTGTAGCAATTGCATTGTCTGAACACTGCTGTGACAGATGTTGAAGTCTCAGGCTAACAAGACAACGTCCTGCTGACTTCAGTTTGGTCAGTTTTGTCTACTGAGACATAGAGACTTCTGGTAAAATTATGACCTGTAGTATGCAATCAAACTCCATACTCAATAGAGCCAGCTTGTTTAAATAAATATTTGCGATTATAGAGATAGTTACTTTCTATAAAATGATCCTTTTCCGTAGGCTTCTGTGTAAGAATGCATCTCAAAGGAAATGCCTTCTTTAAAAAATTTTGTCCTGGCTCAGTCATTTTATCTATGGAGATAATTCTGAGCTTGATTGAGCTTCATTAAGCTTAGATGTTATAAGCTTTAGATGTGACAAAGACATTTAAGTGATCTCTAGGCTGAATATCAGTTTCCCATGGTGAGATTCTGATTGAGTTTTAGACAAATAACTTTTTATGTCTACGTTTGAGCTATTTCCTTTAGGCTGTCCTTATAATCAATGGGGAGGACTAAGGGCTTCTTCAGGGTAGTTCAGCTGTCCTACTTTAAATGCTTATCTTAGCATCTCTGGAGATGTCTGTTTTCCTCCACTGACCATAGGGAGGACATAGAGTGACTGCATCAGGACTAGACATTGTACTTATAAGTAAAAAAGTTGCAGCAGAGGTATCCATCCTCAGTGATGAAGGTAAATTTATACTGAGTCTTGACCCCATTAGGAGACTTATTATCCTTCAGCCACAGAATGTTGTTTTTTGCAGTTCCTGGGTGTTTTTCTTTTCTGAGCATTTGATCACCTGCCTATACCAATTTTTGTGCAGGACTATGGAAGGTTTTATTTAAATTATCTGCCATGTTCCTTATGTAAAAGAGGTTGCACGATATTCTCAGTGTGTATACTTTTTCTTTTTTTCCAATCAAACCTAGATGATTATGTCTTCACTTCAGTCAGTGTCTGTATTTAAGTCCATATCAATCAAAAAGAATAGAAAGGCCCATGGTTCACAACTGCAAATGTAAGGTGGGGCACTTATTATCCCTTAACAGTGGATTTCTTATTCTTTGCTTGAAAGATCCTTAATTTGTGCCAAATCTTGTGGCCTCTGTTCACACAACTTGAACTTAGCATGAAAAGCAAGGAATATGTTTTTTTGAAAAGTAGGCATTTGAAGCCATTTGTAAGTTGCTGTATTGAGCCAAGACTTTATATCCTCTAGAGTGAACCACTGGAAACATTTTTAAATAAGGATACCTGCCATGACCGTATGAGTTAGTAGTGCTAGTAACAAAGTCAAAATATATAAGAATAATAAAAATACTAAAGAATATTATTTCAGCCATTGTATTTTAGAAGAAACTTTGTCTAATCTTTCTACTTCACCTAACAAAGCATTTAATACTGACAATACTTACTAAAATAATTACCTTTATTTGTCTACCATTAAGTTCAGAGGTACGATAACATCAATAATAACATTATTTGGAGAAAATAAAATAGGAAGGCTAATTATAGAGCTCTGCTTAATAAAAACCTAACTCTGTTGCCCTGTTGCCTTTAGCATTGACATAATATAGTATGGTATAATGATTACAGTTTTTAAGAGAAAATAACCAGGATGTTTGTCTCACCATCTTTATTATTTAAATGATCATATATTATATAATTATCTTCAATGCAACCATCTTATCTCATGGAAGATCTGCGGAAAGGGAAAATAACTTAAATCTAATGACTTTTCTGGCACAATGAGTCCTTCAGTCTGCATCCTTTTATGTGAATGAGAATACTGATACTGATTTGAAAGTGGGAGACTGAAAATGCATAAATAACACTGCTCCACATCACCCAGATACTATAGAGTAAGTACCTTTCCAGTCATCTGATATCCAGATCCTATTCCCAGAAACATATCTAGATCTGTGCTAAACATCTAACTCATCTTGCTAGTCTCTACTCTGGCTTTTTCAGAGGACCAAGTTATTTTCTTTCGCTTTCTTCTGGTTCTTCAAACTTAGTCCCTCCTCCCACAGCTTTGCACTTCTCTGTCCCAGCTTTCTTTGTAGGTGCAATTTCATAGGCAAATGTTACCATGTCACAAGACTCTCTTTGCCTTCCAGCACAGCTACTAATTAAAACTTATTATGCTAGCAAATTTCACTACAAAGTCACTTGTGCTGTGAATCCAATAACAGGATCAGAGAGCAGAGGGAAGGGAGAATCTTTGTGAGAAGGAGAGAAGCTAGCATGGGAGTGGGAGAAGAATCCCAAAAGCTGGAAGCCCTCCAGGTCTTATATCTGTGGAATGATGCTTGCTTATTTAATAGCCTGCCTCTGGCTCCTGCAAATAAGTTAAGCCATGGCATACACAGCTGAGAATAAAGGATGTGTGGCAGTTGTTCCTTCTGCCAGCCAGAGAATTTCATGGCAGACAGGACTATTGGCATTTGCATAGTATGGTCCTTTGTGTGACATAGGACCCCTAGGTTTTAGATTTGTAAGAGTTCACACTTTTGACTTAAAATGAAGAATTTATCACATCCCTATCCAAGCTGCTCTAGGAGAGACAGTGGGTCTTCCAGGCAACCACACAAATGATCATACTGTCCATTAAGTCTGCTGTACCTGAGAGAAGAAACAGCAGTTCAGGAGTAATGCCAGAAGCAGAGGAGGAGGCCAGTACCTATCCCAGCAGCTTTCCCCATTTCTCCTGAAAAAGAGCCTGCCCTCAGTCCCAGGCACCTGCCACCATTCATAAGCCCTTCCCTCAGCACCCTAAGAATTCACCCCTTTATTCCCTTTAATAAGCTGAAAAGAGTTGCACAGGCTATGCCTTTTCTTAGGTTTCCTTGAGAGAAGATATGTTGCTTATCACCTGATGTTTATGATTCTGTGTAACTGAACTGAAAATATGCAAATTATCTTATTAGCTAATGCCAAATATGCAACTGCAAAAAGCTCAACAAATCTACTCCTGGCTACAGATTTGGCAAGACTGTAAATTATTTCACTCTGGGGCTATGTAGACATAAGGAAAAGTACTGTAGTGAAGTCTGAGTCATTCTCCAACACAGAGAAATGAATGTGCATCTACTTTGGGAAAACACAGATGACTGAGAACAAACGATGGATTGATTAAAAAACATATGTTTCTGTTGAAATCTGAAATATAATGTCACAAGTACGTTTTGCTACAGTCAGAGGCTAATTGAAGCCCCTTCAGTACATAAATATCTGTGTCATGTGTGAACCAAAAGACCTATATTTGTCTGTCTTCTAACCTTGCAATTAAGTTGGCATCAAACTGTATCATGGCGCAGTAATTAGCCACAATGTGAGTAAGCTTGCAGCAATGTTTCTGTTTGAAGATAGATTCTCAAATCCATCCAAAAGCCACATGCAGTGATGTCACCTTGAACACTGACAGGGTGAGTTTTTGTTGAGTCTTTCACATTTGAAGTCGAGGGTTGGAAGTCCCTCGTTCTGGATGCACCCAAGGAACAGAAGATCACATAAGTGAAAGCAGCAGGAGAGGATGAAAGAGTCTGACTGAGCAGAGTAGTCTACATGTCAGTAAAAGGGAGCTGGTGCAGAGCCCTCTCTAGCATGACGCACCCCATTCCACAGGTTTACAAAAGGACACCTGATAACCCATTTCTACAATACTTAGAAAAACATCCCTTGGCAGGATATAAAACATGAAATATGACAGTCTTTAGTGTTCTCTTTTGCACTTTGAGGCCCTAGTTTATACTGAAGGATGAAGAGAGCTGTTGCCTGCTTGGTGGTGTAATCAGTTAGCCTACAAACATTCAGCATTAAAGCTGTATGTACAGGACTGAGATGAACTTGTAGATTTGTTTTTCAATGCAACAATGACTAAAACAGCTGCTACAAAATCCGATTCGGAATTGCAACCATTGTGTTCAGGATGTTGTAATCGGTTCCTTTTTTCAAAACTTTTTGTAAATACTGCCTGACAGCAATAGGGCTGTGTGGCAGACCCTCAAAGAAGAGGTGATTGCTGTGTCTTGTGGCATGAGAACCACAGGAATGCAAAAAATGACAATTGGGAGTCTTTCATGTTTGTGCTGTTATGGATTCTGTGAAGTTAATGTTACTACTTGGAGTGTCTAAGATTAGTCAAAGCTTCTTTAAGATAGCACATTAATGTAATGGATTGTTTTCCATGTCTGTTTAATTTTAGCAAATTGTTTGGTTGCCTCAATATTGTAAGTTTAAGGAAATCCAGCTGTCAATTCCTATTAAACTGGCCTTAGTTTTATATTGTTAATTCAGTTGTCTTTCACACTCTAGCTGCTAAACCTAAGGAACTCTTTACAAAGGCAGATTTATGATGGATGCCATGTGGCCTGATAGAAGGAAACAGATATTGATTTTTAATATTTTCTCCAAACTTGTTTACTCTAGGATAATACAGCAGCTGTGTGGCGGCTTGTCTCAGAGTGGAAAGGATTATTACCAGTGCCTTTTGATGAGATAAATTACCTAGAATGACTTGAATGGCTAAAGGGTATACTTTGATGTTATGTCGCTTCATTTACCCTTATGACTAAATGATTATTGATTTTATATTTTTAAGCTCTTGAAACGTGAAAATAAGTTGGTAGAGAAGCCTAGCTGTGTTAGTTTTATTAATTTATTTCTGCAGGGCATAATTCACTTTGGACCAGGTTGTGAAGGTTTTGGGTTCATGACCGACTCCAGATACAGTTGCAAAGAAATGGCTTATTTATATAGTCATTGCAAGTAGTTCCAAAATCAATACAGTCTGGGATTGGATGATTAAACTTAGTCCCTTTGTGGGATTCATTCCTGTAGCTACCTCTGAAATGATCTTGACTGAAGCAGATTCATGTGATCCAGTCTACAAATAGCAAGTTTGTTCAAGTTGAAATATTATTTTTTGCTCATCATTTTTTTATCTACCCTGTTCACTCAGTGACATTTTAACAACCAGAAAAAAAAGCAGTTGATTGACTACTTCAATGAAATCACTAATCTGCATTCAAAGAGTTGCCTCCAAAGACTACTTAGATTTTCCATGGATAGATTTAACTACTGCTTTGATCAGTTAGTCCCAGTATGCAGTGGATTTAGGTGTCTGTACTTATGTAGGCAGCAGGAATCCAAGGTATACACTAAACCTTTAAATAGTCTTCACAGTTCAAAACAGCTATTTGCCTTTTGTGTACAGCAGACACCTACATATTTCTGTGAATTGTTGCCTTTTCTATCATCATTTAACATATTGGTGCTATTTAATGTTTTTCTGAAATGTGACTCTGTTGTCAGTCTATTGAAGTATTTTGTAGACACTGGAACAAGTGCAGAAATGTGCTTGAAAAAAAAACTTATCTCTCTGCAGTTTCCCGCAATAACTATTTATGTATTCACTTTGCTTGGTGCCTTTTTATATCTTAAACAGCAATACTTTTAAGCTTAATTTCTTCTGGAAAGGTTCAGCAACCAAAATGCTGCATTATCTTTTTTAATCTCAAAAATTGTGATTCAAAATCCTGACATTTCATTTATATAGACTGTGAGCAAATTATAAATAGTATTGCTAATAGTATTTCACCTGTCTAAAAGGAACTGAAGGCTATAAGCTAGAACAAAAGCTATGACTCCAACAAAGTTTATTACTTGGAAGAGTTAGCAGTGCATGAACCTGTACAGGACCATCTAAACTAAAGAATAATATTTCATGATTTAAGCGTACATATCTATGCATCTTCTCTACAGGCTATTAACCATATGCTTGTCTCTTGTTCAGATGTAACTAAATGTGTTGTGTGGGTTTTTTTAGAAAATACACATTTCACTTGAGACTATGGGTTTCTAAAACAAAGATATCTTTTTAAATGTAAGGTTTATATGGATAATATTATTTACTTTATATCTCTACATGTGTGTATTGTCAGTCAGGAATATTATTCCCCCAAAGAATCTTTTATTGCTATAAACATTGGCAGCATATTTCACAGAGTTAAAAAAGGTGTAAAACAATTTTCCTTACTTTAGCCACACAATATGTATAATTAATGTGTAGTAAATTATATGGCCCAGTTTAAGGCTTGTTTAAATGCATAGAATTTGAAGTCTAATGCAGGAATAAAATAACTTTTGGATCAGTGTAATGTAATATGTTGATCCATTTTACAGGGTGGTGGTGATTATTTAATTAATCACCTTTTGACAATTATTCACACAGGTCCAAATCAAGGTCTCCATTAAAACCGAAGAATAGCTTCATTACAAATGACCCATAAAAGTGTCAAGTGCTGGCAGTGAAGACAAGTAATTTCCTTTCCCTTTAAAACCATTAGATCGAATGATGGGGGTGGGGAAGGTGATGAAGTGCGTAATAGTGTGATTACAAAGAAAAGCTTAAACAGTAAATTTGACAGCCATGTTAGAGTGGATAGAAGATAAGGGTTATAAACTGTTGGTTCTATAGCTCCAAAATCTTTTAATTTTATAAGAAGACAAGAATGAATGGATAATATTTTTAAGAAATTTTTTTAATCCTCTTTTGGTGTTTACTTATAAACTGAGATTTGAAGATTTTCTGACTGAAAGCCATGCAGATATAAAATAAATACTGTATTGCCTTCTGAATGTTCCTTAGAATAGCAGTTAATTGAGACAAAATTGTTTTACAGCTGTGCAGCTATTTTCAAAGCCTGCTTATCAATAGAATCTTTTCTATATCTTACTGATGAGAATAGCAGCAGGGCCCTTATGTCAGTGTAGTTATAGTGGGCACTTTCTTTTACATCTGGAAAGTACCAAGAACTACCAATTGATTTTCTGAACATATAAAACTGCGTTGATCTTTGATTAAAGGTAAATGCTGTACCTTCTGTTGAAAATCCTTATGTTCTTGTTTTGCCAAAGCATTTGAAATGGTTTTAATTCTGAACTTCTGATAAAATCTTGCCTATTTCTCTAAAGACCACTAAAGTTTCTCTACAAAAACACTAATATTTGCACCTTTCCAATAAAAATATAGTTCTTTCTGTTCAATATTAAAACCTGCCAAATATTCACAGGCTGAAATTATACAGGAATATAGCTTCAGAAAATATAACAACGATAATAAAGTGTCATTTTTGGAGGGGCTAAAACTGAAAAAAAGCGTTATTCATAAACCACGTTCTGAATTTGAACACACATTTAATAGCTGTTGCAGACTTTATTGTCATTTTCTTTGGTTGTGCTACTTAAGATTGTGGAATACAGCTTTGCTAAAGAATTCCATGTAGTGACCTTACCTCTGCACACTGGCTTCAATTTGTAAGACCTAACAGGTGGTGGTTATTAGTTCAGCTATCATCACAAAAAGATGTTAAAGTAATACTTTCACTTGAAGGCTCTGGATAATCTTGCTAGCATAGATTCCACTTACTACAGAAGATGAATATATATTTACTAGTTTTTCAAAAGCACAGCAAATATTGACCAGTCCCAGAGACATATTTGTTAAATCTACTTGTCATTCTTTCTTTGATCTTCAATTGTTTTAAAATCTTGCACCTAAGGTTGGACTAGTTATTGTAAAAATCCCAAAAGTTCAAGTGCTGCTTCTAAAAACTAATGGCTATTGACTTTCATTAGGATTTCTGTGATGTTATCTAACCCTGTAAAGACATTTGCGGTATGCAGTTTACATTGTATCTAGTGATTGTATAATCATTATTGATTTTCCTTGTGTGTAGTACCTATGTCAAACAACCTAATATATTTAAATGGTGATTATTTCAGCAATATATCTATTATTAGATAAGATCAAAGGCAGTTAAATGTGTAGCAGATAGTGTGATAAGATGATATAATGTGTCTTTGTGCCAAGTACCTATGCCCTTTTGTGCATAAAACTGCAATACATAGTCTTTAATGATTAACTCTCTGAAGCATGTTGTGATTTCTCTCCTGTCATAGAATAAAGTGTAACAGATGGAATAAAGGAAGCCCACTTTTTAAGCAAAAGGCCTAGGAGTTATTTAAATGTAATACAATTAGACGAATTGTTTTTCAAAGAACATGGGAAATCACTCTGTATATTCCATTCACTTCTTGTTTTCCTACCAATACTTCTGAAGAAAACTAGAAATATATGTAGAAAGCTGCATGATTTCCCGAAGGATATAATTGCTGTTAATCCCATGAGTATGGATTAACAGAATAATTTGGCCCACAACAGCAAGTGATTTCTCAGGCTAATCTCATGAATGGAATGGTTATTGTATTTTATTAGTGATCAAACAGTATTCTACTTAGACTGTAGTAGAGAAGCTGCAAATCTAATGCATTCATCTAATATCAATGATGTACTTTACTTGTGCAGTTGTGCAGTTTCTCTGCTTTTACTAATATCATTTTATTAAAATATGTTTCTGGTCAGTAACTAAAAGATATGCTATACATTTAATGCAATTTAAAAAGCAACAAATGTAAATACACCTGTAGCATTGAGGTGAAAGTACAAACCCAGGTTTTACATTCTTTCTTGTTACTGTTACAATTTTTATCAATTTCTGTGTTTTATCAATTTCTGCGAAGATGATTTCTTCATGTTCCAGATTAACTAAAGTTACCTTATTCAATACAAGCAATTGCAGCCGTAAAATAATTATTGACCTGACATTACAAGTTGACATAGCTGATTCTATGCAAACCATCCAGATAGGCTCAATTGCAGGACTAGAACCTATGTAATTATCTCTGTTATACATACGAATGCACTAACTGAACCTTATACAGCCCCGTAATGTGTGAGAAAGATAAACAGAAGTAGGAATCACTGATTTGAAGAAGAGAAAATTCCTAAATACAGCCAGCTTCACAGAGAATGTCCCGCTGGCAGTTTCATTCAAGTACTCGTGATTCAATTCCATCTTAATACTGTTCAGAGCTATGAGATAATCTCACATAGGAATAGGTGAGGAAAGTACAAGTGACTAATTCTGAGGCATTTCTTTCTCTGAAGAAAGTGCAAAAATGATGTTTTAGTTTCCATTTAGAATATTAACTGTATAGGAGTCTCCTCTTTACCCTCTGTCATATTACACTTTAAGCGGCAATGCCGTTATTCATGCAAGGCTGTGGTGAGCCTATTGCAGTCATTAGAGGAAAATGAAGAAATAAATGGTCTACAATAGTAACGTCTGAGTCGAGAATTCCTTCTACTACAAGTAGAGTGTGGGAGAAGACAGAGCAGGGAGCCAGAAGCAATGCTATGAGCACGATTGCAGAGGCTATCCTAGTTGTCAAGTTATTCTCCTGCGTTTCTGAGTGTGATCATTTAACTAAAATACTCATTTGTTTATTTTAATGTGGTCTTTTCCATGTGCGGGAAACTAAGCACCCAGACAGGAAAAAACTTGCTCTTTATGTAAATGCATATTTTAATAATGTTTGCAATGTAATTTTTTCAATTGATGCAGCTCTTTCTCAAACTTCAGGCATGTAAACAATCTAATGAGTCTGTATTTGCTGCCTGAAGCTTTAAAAATATCTGTTAAACAAGTTCAAGCAACCCCCCCAAACCTTAAATCTTTTTATGCCAGATACTAAATCTCATGGCATAAGATTTCAGAGGCCAAAAGGGTGCCATAGGGCAAATTGCAAACAGAGCCTCTAATTGCATGTGTCCTTAAATTTTATTGCACAATCTCTGTCTCTTTCCAAAAGGGTGCAAAAAGGAAGCTGAAGGAGCATGTTGAGAGTAAGACTGTTGTTATGTCTCTGCATCATGAAGAGGTGCTACGCTGAGGAGCTCTGTACTCGCTGGTTACAGCAGCACAACTTTTGTACATCATAGCTTTCGGCTGCAGGAAAACAATTTCCTACTTCACCCTCCCCTTCAACTTCATGTTGTTTTTCTCTCTTGCTAAGTCCATTCAGTCAGACTTTGAGCAGGACACAGGAGAGCTGAAAAAAAATTCCTTTCATTCATTACTGCAATGTTTAAGGACTTGTGCTTGGGAGAAATTTGAGGTGTCTTTAGGACCAGGACAACCTTATAGTAGTTTTTTTTTAGGTAGGATGACCACATATGCCATCTACAGTATTTTCTTCTGTTTTACATTTTAAGAACCATTGTCCATTCCCAGATGTGTGACAAAGCCAGGAAGACAGACACCCTGACTCTTGTGCTAGGCTATGTAATCTCTGGAAAAAGGTCTTTTCCACATACGTGATCCAATATTGAGATATTCTGTCTTCCACTGTTAATTACACTTTAGCCAAGAACTTGCCCTATATCCCAACTCTTTATTTAACAGACCATCTTAGTTTATGTGTATCCTTGCCTCTCCCAGACCCATCTCTGCTACACAGGTGCTGAGTGCATTTCCCACAGATTTCTCCCATGTGAGACCCATATGAAGTCTCTTACATAGTGAGACATGGAGCAAGGGCAGGGTTCTCCTGGGTTGCAAGGGATCATCCTCAGAGCTGCTATTCCAGAGACAGCTCATAGCCCTATTTAGGCTTCATTAAAGAGTGAGAGGAGGGGAAAGTACCCAGTCAACTGTTAGATCCAAGCTACCATCAATGTACTGTATGTAAATTAAATCCATTTACTGTAAGCCCTTCTAGAAGAGTTACAGTTACGATTTTATTAAAAAAAAATGGAATGGAAGATGTTTTACTGAAATTAAATTTAAAAAAATGAAAAAAACTATTTTTCAGTTATAGTCATTACTTATACAAAATAAATGATCAAAACTAAGTAGCAAACTTACATCTCTCTTTTGAGATTTCTATACACAAAGAAATTGGGTAATCTACAAACACATTATAGTTTTGAAATGTGTTACTGTATTCTAAATACTTGAATAAAAACAATTTGGTTTGAATTGCACTATTATAGGAGACTCAAAAGCCTTTTATCAGCGGTTCGGGGTTTTTTTCCTTTTTTTGTTTTAATATCATTAAAGTGTTTCAAGCTTTGTTATTTGAATAAGATAAATACTAAGGTAACTAGGAAAACCAGCATGTTTTAGAATTCTGCTTTTTGAGTGCTTTCCAAACAGACGAGGTAATGTCTGTATTCTGCTATTCACTCAATGTGTAAAATATAATAGAAGGAAGCTATTTCAGTAAGATTCCTTAAAAGCTATTAGGCATAAAAATCCTGACACAGTGGAGATATTGCTTGTGGTACACCTCCAGAATCAATGTCAGTCGTTATGCCAAAGCATAACATTGTAGGAGAATCTTGGTTTTGCAGAACAGAATGCAGCATATTTAAGTAAACCCTAAATGCTAGGCAAAAATATTTCACCCCCAGGTTTGTGGAAATTCTACCTGTGAATGTCCTTGTTTGGTGAACAGGTGGCTTTCACAGAAAAGTGGGAAGAATATCATATGTCATGAAGTCAATATTAAAAAGTTCCTGGTGGAAGCTTACTAAGCAAAGATCACCAAATTTCAAAACCTTGAAGTCCCAGTTTACAAGTCTGGACTTCACTAGTGTGGAGTCTTCTGAGCTGTACAAAATGTTTTGGATGTGAAAAATTTGGACAGACATCTTGCAAAAATTGCCTGTTTCATTTCAGAATCTGTGTCCTTCAGACTTTTCTTATTTCCCTTTCTGAATCAGAGCCATGTGCATAAGGGCATATAGCATTGTGCATTTGCTGATGGTCACAAATCCTTCAGAAGGTGTGTCATAACCATGGTAACAAAAGTTTTAAATACATAAGAAATTAGAGTTTCCAATATGTTCTGTCACCCCCATTGAATTACATTCAATTAGCATATAACTTAAGCGTTTTACTTAAAAATACATTACTTTTTAGATTGTTGGGGAGTTAAACATCACTGATTTTTTATTTTTACACATTATCTGATTAGGAAGAAACCCCAGGAGTTTAGTTTATAACTTAAGTTATGAGAGTTCAGATTTAAAGTGACCAATCTAAACCTTTGTAACCCTACTCCTATTATTGATTTGAGAATTATTTTTCTAAAAGCCATATTACATCTTCACTAAATAAGGAGAAGAACATAGATCTTTTTAAAGAAATGCTTCTCTTTTGCTTAATTATTTTTGCTGATTTTTAAATATTCAGGGATTTCTTATGTGAGTTTATGACTGAAGCTAGTGACTCTTCGTTTAACTTTAGTGAGTGTATAACTCACCTTAGGTTATCAGAAAAACTGAGTATTAAAAAAATATAGAATATCTCATAGCTTAGCAGGATAGCTATTTTTCTGTGTTGTTTTGGTGTTGTTTTTGCTTTTTTACTTTAAAAATAAAGGCAAACTCGCAGCCAAAACATTTTATTCAATTCCTTTGAATCTCATGCTACTGAAAAGCTGTACTTAGACTTATGCTCAGAGAATTTTATGTGGGCTAGAAACTTCACATAATTTTATGTACACTGCACATTGTTCTGAAGAAATGGCAGATTCTGAGTCTTGATTTTGATGCTGGGTCTGCCAGAGCCTCTAGTTCTTGAACTAACTGCTGCCTTGGTGGTCATAGTGAACAGACAAGTGAAAAAATAATCAGATTCATGACCAGCAGGATAATTATTTAAATAAAGTGTTTATCTTTATTTTTCTTCACTTGGCTGATTTGTTTGGTTGGGGTTTTTTTAACAACTGTGCTGAAAGGCATGGCTGAAAGAAGATCATTTTGATGAGTTGGTAAAAGTTCTGTAAATTAATTGTCCAAGTGCCATTACACGATGTAGGCTTTAATCTAGTAAAAGAAAGCCTATTAATAAACCACTTTTCATACTAAATGAGCCAACCTGACAAAAATGTTGCTGCATTCATTTTCCCCTTTTACTGACAGCCAATTTTGTAGCAAGCTAGCAGTATGCAACTAGTGAGATTTCAACAGGTTGACAACAAATTCCCTGCCTCTAGAGGCAGTAACCATTACCTCTGTTAAATTACTCAGTTTTTCTTTAGCTCACATTCTTTTCTATAAACTAAAACACTATTTGTTATGGATAGAACTCTTTCATCCATAAGACGCAAAAAGGCTTCTGCAGAAGTGGCAAATATAACTAGTCTGAATTTGCAAGTAGGTCAATGGGCCTTCTAGCATATGAAATTGTTTACTCTGCATAACAGACTAAATATGAGTCAGTAGAAGAATGAGAGTCTACTATTCTTTTCTGCAAGTCTTTGATCAGCATGGGTTTCCAGATTTACTGCTTTATTTTATAAATAACATTTAGAACAAAAAGTTTCCAAACATTTCACATATTTAAGATGTTACTGATTTCAGTAGGCACTTAGTACAGTGCACTCGTTTGTATCGTCAGTTCTAATTTTTACCTGCTCTTTAGAGTCAAAAGAGCTCAGGATGTTAAATACAAATCTAAAAGCTGAGGAAAAGCACAATCAATTGTGACACCATTAGTTTAAGTCGTTTTCCCAGCCTGGCAGAAGGCAGCAATGCAAGTGTATCTAAACACAACCCATTTTAGATTATTGTCATTATCCTGCCCAGTTGTCAGTTGCTGTGTGAACGCAGAAGGGCGTGAGTCTTCCATTGCTTTCACATCATATCTGATATAACTGTGTAGGGCTTCCATATTTTCTCTGGACTCTGTGTTTAGGTACCTGGGTTATTTTCAGGAACCAAAGACACAGAGAATACTCCATGACAGCATTTGCTGTCCTTTGTCTTCCTGCAATCTCCAGGTCTCATCACAGCACCACTTCCATCAGTTAGGGTTATTTAATGGACAAAATGTATGTTTGCGACACCATCTTGATTCATTCTAGAAGCAGGATTCACCACCACCTCCCCTTCTTAGCTAATTTATTTTTGATGTCTTAATATCATTTTTTACCTAAATATCCAAAATCATGTTCACGTGAGTCTTCCAGGAGATGGAAATGTTAGCTTACTTTATTAGTAATTTATAACTAGGCACAAATGAAAAATCTGATGGGAGTCATTGCACCTGAAGGATTCTTTAAATTAAAGCACAGTCCCCTTGTAGTATTACCCAATCACAATTAGACAGGATATTTGGAATATTAAGGGGAAAAAAAGAAATACTGGAAAATGGAAATGGCAGGATTGGCAAGAATTAGTACAAGAAGGCAAAACTTTTCTGTGTAGAAGAAAATCAGATTATATAGATACACAGTGCTATGATGAGGAAACAATTTCTGCTAAAATATTTATTACCTGGGTATTCTACAGCATCTGATTTTAAAATCATTAATTCTAGAAAATATGCAGGGTCTTAGAAGAACTAATGAAAAGACTTTTTAGATTATTAAGACTATTTTTCAGTAACTCTAGGAATTTGGGAAAGTCTCCGAAAACAGAATAAATCTATTATTGTGTCCATATTTTAGAAAAAATAATGGGAAGACCATAGCAATTACAGGCCAATATAACCAAAACCAAAAGAGGCTTTAAAGCTGGGGAAAGGAGGATGGGGAAGGGTGGGAGAGGAGGTGAAAGAGGGGTAGCTGATCAGATGTCACTATATTCTAATGAAGAAATCAAATTGATACTGAAGCCTAAGTAGTATTCATTAAATGAATGAAAAAGCTTTCTAACTGTTCAGTAAACATATGAAACAGGAAAGAGTATTGATCAGTTCTTGTCCCATCTTACTTAGTCTATCTATAATCTGAAAATAGTATTGATAAAATCAGTGATTAATAAAAGATAGAGAAAGAGTAATCTATAAAGAAGACGGGTCTCTGATTAATGGACATGTGAATAAACATGAAATATTGGGGGAAAAAACATTTCTTGTGAAAGGTAGTCATGACTCACAAAGCTATAGAACTTTTTTGAAGGAGTCAAAGCCTGTGTGGAGAAAGATTTTATTGATCTTTCTTAAATATCCAAAAGAAGTTCAGAAAAACTCATTTTCAAAGGTGTTTTAAGGGAAGCTTCTTTAGTGAATAAACATTTTTTTAACCGATGGTAAGAGTAAATGTTCAGTGTTCATAAAAAAAAGCAAAATCGCTCAAGGAGTCTCAAAGGGATCTGTGTTAATCAATCATCTGAAAAGGACCGAATATTTAGGCAATAACTTTGATATGATGATATTAAGGTGTTTAGAATAGTAAAGACAACTATATAAAAGATATAACTGAAAGATCTATTGGTAGAATGGCAAACTCTGGATACTAAATATATATCTGGAAAAAAAAAAGACTAGACAATTTAATGAAAGGGAAATCCATCAGTAGCAGTTAACTGTCAGGACAATACTTAAGAAATGCTCATGTCATGAGGAGGACTGAAGAGAATACTCCCATAAAAAGTACTGCTACTGGACTCTACTATTTTCCTTTAAACATGTATTATTTACCACCGAAGCTGCTTTAGGCTTTTGTACTAAGCCAGGAAAGAGCTCAAATGCAGTTCAGCAGTATGACAAAATATATAGCTGTTTGCTGTATCTGAGGACATTACAGGAAAAAACACATCTAATGAGATTTTCCCAGGGAAAATCACCTTCTGGTCATCATGTCACCCCTGCCAAGAAGATAAGGACTGCTGTCAAAGAAAGAATATTTGGCTAAATGGCATGGTTATATGCCTGTAGGTGAGAAGGCAATATAGCTTCCTTTGTAAACCAGGCATGAGCAAACACCCATTTCTATATGGTCAAATATAAAGTAGAAATGGTTATGTTAAAATATAAGTGTAAAGGAGCAAATAGATAAAATTTCCCTGCTAGCAAAGCAGTAGCTTGGAAAAGACCAAGCACCACACAAGATAAGCAGCTGAACATGACACTCTGCAATGCTTCTGTAGCCAAAGAAAGAGGACTGTTTCTGTATTGCAGTCCTTTTTACCTGTTCCTAAAAGATAGGTCAAATTGAACTAAATGACACTCAGTCACCTGAATGCCATTTCAGATAACAAGATTTATTATTGGAAAGGATACATATTTTCAGTGAGGAAA
>JBCJKH010026135.1:0-10427 GCA_039877255.1 Loriculus beryllinus
CATGCTCTTCTGGATAGAATTTAGAACGGTTAAGGATAATCAGGTAGTTTGTTTTTACTATAGCTTCCATTGCTTTGAAAATCTAAGTATTAATTTATAGAACAGCAATCTGACTTTCAGATAGTAGTAAGTGAGACTTTGTCAGTACCATTTGTCTTGTGAAGCATACTTCTAGATAATCTCAACTCCATCAGCCCCTTAGATTGCTAACACAAAACAAGGTCTCTTTCTTGACAGAAGCAATCACCTCCATACTAGTCTTGAAGGTGAGACCATATTCTTCTCTCTTGCAACTTTATACCAACAAATGCCTTAAGAACATTTCAATTTCCAAAAGGTAGATTTGTGTG
This sequence comes from Loriculus beryllinus, assembly GCA_039877255.1. NCBI lineage: Eukaryota > Metazoa > Chordata > Aves > Psittaciformes > Psittacidae > Loriculus > Loriculus beryllinus. The sequence continues at coordinate 351 of JBCJKH010026135.1, forward strand.
CCTATTAAGACGTTGCTTTGGAGACAGCAACCAGCAAATGATATTGCATAATCTTGCTTCATGCAGTTTCGAAGATAGAACTAGCCCTTTCTAACAGTTTATGTCCTTAGTAATATTATATGAAGAATCAGAAAATTACTTGATGAAACTTTCTAGATATCATCCCGTGGGACACTATTAAATAGTACAAAATTTCCACCACTACTGCAAAATATAAATTGCATTTTACTTCTTTACCTCTGAGATTCCTTGACAGCTGAGACATTTGTTGTTGGAACTAGTTTTTCTATTTGTTTTCAGTTTGAATTGCTGTTATGGGTTAGTAAATAGTTTCAGGAGATTATGTTCTCACTCCCTTCCTAAAGCTTGAATAACATTTATCAGTTTAATTTTGGTTAAAATGATTCAATCACTAAGTCTCAGTAGCAATAAAAGAAAAAAAAAAAAAACCAACAGTGATATAAATGTTGGTTTAATTTATATAGAGATAAAATAACTAATATTTATAAACAGAACGTCTTAGCAGAGTATAGTATAGAAACAACTTCCATCTCATTCCTAGGCAAATGTACACAAGAGAGAAGTCTATACATATGAAAGCAATGATTAAAGTGTGAGGAAGTTACTGAAAGATTTTGTTGCTCAATGACTGCTGCAAATACCATTCTATTAGCCACTGCAGAACTATTGCTGATTTCAACATTTTTTTAGTTTCCCAACAGAGTTATGGGTCCCTGGGGCAGTTGAAGTCTATTGGTAATAAACCTGCTTATTTTAGTAGCCTTTCACAGACCACTGAGAAGTAATCCACTAACCCCAGGGAGCTGTCTAACATAGCCTTAGAAAAGGTTGATGTGCAAAGACATGCATGAACAATTTAGACTGTAAATACAAAAAGTGCCCTCATTTTATCCTGAATTCATCAAAATCTGGAAAAAAAAGCCAATTGATCCATGACTATTTTCAAGTACCACTGCAATGAAAATTAAAAGAATCCCATGCAATTATTTGTAAACAATGCATGTTTATGATATAACTTTATTTATAAGAACAGTGGTGATGAAATGAATTTGAAATGAAATTAAATTGAGATTGTACTTTTTATCTATAGAATCTCAGACCCAAGTGTATATTTGTATACAGATTAGTAAATGCAAACATAAGATAGATATTCTGGAATTGAGAATTTTTAATTTGGCTGATTTTTTTTTTTTTTTCTGTGTACTATTACTAAGATTTAGGACTTGCATCTACTGCATCATTCTGCACTTTCTGATTATTTTGCTGCCTGTACACCTAGGAAAATTCTTTCACTTGATTTGTAAATATATCTGGATATCTAATGGAAAAATGTTGGAGAGAAGAGCATAGTGTCTTTATACCTTAAATGTTTTGGGGTTTTTTTGAAAAATAATGAAAGAAAGAAGCAAAAAAACCCAGATAATACTAAAGAACTTGACAAAATTTTGTGAAAAATATGGCAGATGAACACTACTGAATTATTTTAGCCAGGCACAGAGAGGAGCTTCAGAGAAACAGATTCAAGTCTAGCATAAATGGGTTTCTTGAGTCAGAATGTTTAAGCCAACTCAGCTATATAATGTGAAAGCAATTCATTTATACAGCAATCATTGAAATAAAAGCAAATGGAAGGCAACTGTTAATTCTTGCCATATCAAGTATGTTGAAAATACTACCATTTTCTCTTCCTAACTAATTCATTCTAAAGTATGTGTTATCTTCAGATGAATGCGGAATTATTAGGCATTCTGTAAGTAGTCTATAAAATCAGCATTACTTTGTTACTGGAAGATTATGTAGTCTGATTAATGAAAAATACACAACTGGACTAAACTGTACTTTATTGGCTTTTGAGTTAACAGCTTGCAGTGGACAGTCATCTGGACTACATTTGAAATACAGCTGAATGGAACCTAGCTTACTGAAAACCCACAGGCTAAAGAGTGAGTGTTACTAAGCAGAGCACAGAGCACTTAGTGTACTCAGCACCCACTGACTGTTTTATAAATTAGTAAAAGAATGCCTGAAAATCAAAACAATCTGGAAATACATTTCCTGACCCTCAAACATCATACTTCAATCTCTCTGTGCTCCAATATTTATTTTCTGTGCTGGGTAACAAACTGGTATCTTTATCTGACTTATTCATCTGTGAGGTCACTGAGCATCCATATGTTCTACTCCATTCTGACAAATTCCTCTAACACAAGAAGATCTCTCATATGTTTTTCTAGAGGCCCAGACAATCCCCAGAAGAGATACTCAGCCTGAAACTTTGTTGGACCCAAAGAAACAGTATAAGAATATTATATAGAGCACAGAAGAAGACGGGGACTTGACCTGTGTCTTGGGCAGTGATGAATCTGTAGTGCACTGAACCTGTCTTACAGCATCAACAAGAGTTTTTTGGTCAGCACTGATCAGATCTGTGTTGCAATTTGTAAACATGTCACCATTTGTTCTTTCCTTTCTTTCTAGCTGGAGCTTCCCTAGTTAGGCTGATTTCACCTGCAGCTCTCCATATGGCTCAACACCATTATAGCTTTTTGTCTCACAGCTCTTAGACATATGAATAAGCTGAAACACAGCCCAGCACATTAGTGTTGAGGTGCCCAGGCCACTTATTAGTTGCCTGTGTAATATTCCTAATTCTATACATTCTACCCATTCCATGCAGTTATGAATGGACTGTGGAACATGCAGCACACAAGGCCAAAGAGCTCAACCAGCTGTTGACCCTGTCATCAGAAGTGTCACATTCCTGCTTTTCCTCACAAGAGACCCTCTGTGCATTTGAACAGTTCAGAGTCTTTGGAAAAGCAGCATGACATGTGGCTGGATTCCTCCTTGCACAGACTGAAACCTTTCATGCCTCTTCAGCCTGCACACCTATAGCATTGTGAATGTACAACCAATTCTTCAAAAACCATCTTCAAAAGAAGCAAAATTGAATATTTTAGCAACTGCACTTTCTTCCCTCCCAGAAATAAAGATGTAAAAGTTTAGTGGATAATGATATCTTTTTTTTTTTTTTTTTTTTTTTTTTAGGTCTCTTGGTTATTTCTTTTCCTTGAAAAGTCATACTTCAGCAGTTCAGGCTTTGAATGACCTTGGCAAATGTTCATCTATGGGAAACAGCCTGTTAACATGACAAAAATATTGACCTTGAACTAACTTCTCTTTAAGAATGCAAATTGCAGTATTTCATAAGGAAGTAAAAGAACCAGTTCAATTTTTCTTTGTTTTCTATTGTCTCACACCTACTGTTGGGTCTAGTAAGACAGATTAAAACTGCAGTAAGATATGGCAGAACAGATATTAAGTCAGAATTGTGAAAATAACTGATGTTGTTTGCATTGCATCAAAAATATATAATTTCTACCTCTGAAGACTGTGACAAGCCCCTCTGGAGCTTTTGCTTGGATTCAGATAAAATAAATCTTTCTGCATGCTGTCATATAAAGAAAATAGCGTCCTTCATTGTTGATTTGTATTTAAAAGCTAATTGAATGTGTTTGGTTTCTTTTTCACAATTCTTTTTTTTGTCAGGCAGTTTATTAGGAAGATATCGTAAAGTTTCGTTTGTGTCTCTTCTTTCTGAAAATAACTTAATGGTGGATAAAAGTATTTCAGAAAAAAGAAGCGATGCAGATTTTCATCATATGAGGAGTAAAAAGAAGTAGGAAATAATGATGCTATTTCCTTTATTTTCAAATTATATGTTATAATCAAATAAGAATACTAATGAAACCACAGGCATCTTGACAAATATTCTGTATCTCTTACATTCATAAGAATTGCTTTCCATACCTCAGAAGGTATGTATAGAACTCAGCAAATAAAGGCAATTCATAGCAAAATGAAATGAGAGGAAAAGACAGCAACTTCAAAGAACAAACATAATCAATGTGTACTTCCATATAGCTCACTTCCTCCAGGTTTTAACGTGTAGAGGTTGCTGATCCTGCCTCATTTTTGTTGTTTTTGTTTCTGTGGTTTTGTTGTTTAGCATTTGTTTATTTGATTAAAACTTTAGAGATTGACAAAGTTAAAACATCTCTCAATGAGTTTGAAATGTTATTCAATTTTTATACTATTATCAAATAATAATATAGCTGGAGCTAAAAAAAAAAAGGCAAAATAAAAGACTAATTTCATCAAATTCCTAAAACAAAATGTAAGTATTTTTCTGAAGCTTCAGTTCGGCATTTTGGACCAATTCTGCACACAAATAACAGGTTTTAAGTTTCAGATTTTCCCATAAAACAGAAATTCCATTTTCAGTTTATTTATATGTATGTGTAATATTTGTTCTTTAGATTTCTGCTCAGAGAATGGAATGGCATATGAAAGTTTCTTATGAGAATATCTGAGGAGATTATATATTCCTGAGGTTCAAAAAAATCCTCAATTAATATATAATGCATGGTAAATCATTTCCCCATTGTTAGTGAAACAATTTTTTGATGATGTGATGGCAAAGAAACTTTCTGAAGGTTTTCTTGCTTTTGCTGAATAAAGACAAACAGAACACTAGACCACAGGGCACATGAAATAACTATAGAAATAATCCTGGAAGTCATAAATTCATTTATTTTAACTTGTTTTCTTTTCCAGAGTTTAAAGAAAAAAGAAAATGAACCTTACCTCCAGTGGTGGAGGAATAATAATTTTCCTAAAGCTGAATTTTTTTTTCATTACATGACAGTCTGAGAATTATAGAGACAAACAAACAGATGAAAAGTTTCACACAACATGTACTGAATATTTTTTATGGTGATCTTACCCAAAAGTGAGATTGTTAAAACTGATTAAATCGTGAGGTCTTTATAATTGATTAAAAATAAACCAAATATTTTACAAAGGCAGTTGTATTTGAAGATAGGTCCAAAGCTCCTTTTTTAACTCTTGCATACTTTTCCATCTATTCTGGTATCACAAACATGCTGTGTCCTAGTGTTCCCACAACCAAGAATAAAATATTAGAAGTACGGTGGTCTCTGCAAGGGTAAATCTGTATACTCCCCGAAAACAACCACTTTGCTTAAAATCACATAAAGACCTTTTTTTAAAAAAAAATAAATATACAAATAATTAATTTTAGAAAATTTAATATAAAACCATAAATTAATAAAGCAGAATTTTAACAATTAATTTGTCTCTTTGAAAGTCATGTGTAAGGAATAAGGTATCACTACACTCAGATATTGCCAGCTGGATCTAATTCATGTGGTGCCACAATTTAAGAGTCTTAGCCTCAGACAGTTAACTTTTCTAGGCAGTTTTGAGAAGCTCATTTGAAAGACACTGTAAACTGAAATACTGCTGCTGAAGTACTAGGTGTTTTCATGTTTATAATTTAAAAGCGGTATCATTTAACAGGTGATTAATTTGGTCTGTTTGTTCACATCAGTTAGTTCAACTGACCTCCAGTGTCAGAGATAAGGGGGTTATGATTTCTCTTTGGAAATTCTGACTTGGATACACTTATGCTATGTAATTCTCACATCTGGCAGTTAAGCAGAGATTGTGTTATTCCCAAGTGTTTCATTGCTTTATTCTTTCAATCTTTCATCCATTTTTTAAGCTCAGGAAATTCAATATTAGTAACTTCTGACTCAGTGTGTTATTAAAATACTGTCTATGTATGTACTTTGTTTAAACACAACTGAGATGGCATTTTTCTCTCTCTTTTAAAATTATGTAACCATGGCAATAAATTGCTTATTTAATATACAAGACAATATCATGACATAACTAAGGGATATCAAAGAACCAAAAGCCACAAGAATGTAACAATTGAGGATATGGTTCTAATCAGTAAATATCAGTGGTCTTTCACTTCAGCAGTCAGAAAGCTTTCAATCTGTAATTGATTTTTCAGTTATATACACTGATAGATATCATAACTATCAAGCTTATCTACCAATCAGTTAATTGTAATTTGAAAGGGTCACAACTGGTAGCAAATAGTATGACTTTCAACTCAACGTTGGTTATAATTACTACTTTGTGGCTTTTTTCTTCAAAAGTCCAGGTTAAATACAAATCAAACATTCCTCTTTTAAGGAAGGTCTCCAGGTCAAGGGACCTTTTCTCCTCTACGTGTTTTGCATCATTTTTCCCAGTAAAGCCTTTCAGTATGAATAATCCCTGGACCGACATCCAGAATTTAGTTCTCTGGCCTCCTGAAGACAAACTTAGATTTGATGCTTTTCTGTTTCCAAATTAGCGGATAACATCAGTGACCAATTGTAGAGATAGACATGGGTTAGAACTGGAGCCCATGTTACGTATTCACCTTCAACATACAGCAGCCTTACTGGCAAATCCTTGAAGCCTATGTTAGCAAATACTGAACATTCGTTGTTACTAGCATCCACCTATCTTTGCAATGATCATCCAAGATACTCCACTTAATAGCTGTCTTTGCTTTTCAGTGTGGGCTATCATCACAAAATGAACTAGCAAAATAGTATCTAAAATATTTATGAAGTCTGATATCAGTGTTTGGAAACCTGAAGGAAACAGTATGTTCCTGAAGGAATACATACTGAGATAAATACTTTTTTTTTTTTTTTGCATTTTTCTCTGTGCACTCTGTGCTGGCATGTAGGATTTAATCAAGCTTAGCATTTGTATAGATTATGTAAGGAGAATCTCTTGCCTCAAGACACGAAGTAGAATAGGAATGAAAAATATAAGAGTAACAAGCATGAAAAAGTACAAAAGGAGTTTCCCTTAGCTCATCAGTGAGTACCAATACTGTAGATTGGGGAGTGGGGGGAAGCTATGGGAGAAAGGGGAGCTATTTCCATGGTGTTACATGTACCTTAAGCTTGCCAATTGAACCAGGCACAGAAAACAAATGAAGCAAGATGGCTTCTGGTTTGTGTTTCTTTAAGCTCACTACAGAGAAAATTAAGGTTGCATGGAAACATTGTGGGGGGAAAAAACCAAACAAAACAAAACAAAACAAAACGCACCCAGATTTGAATAAAAAGTGCTAGTTCATTCAAGCCAGAATGGCTGGACGGTACTGTAAAAGGTTCAGCTAACTTCTGCTATCTCAGGCAAGTTTAGGAGCAAAATTTTCCTGTCTCCAGGCAGGTTGTGCACTGTTCTGGGAACCTTTTAAGCTTAAGGTCCCCAGCCTCAACACAGCATGGTAAGGAATCTCTGGAGTGTCATTAGCTGCTTATATTAGCAGAAAAGGCTAAGAGTCAGTTCCTCTGAGTAGCTATCCAGACAGAGAAAGGGAAAAAAAGGGAAAGGGAAAGGGAAAAGGGAAAGGAAAGGGAAAGGGAAAAGGAAAGGGAAAGAGAAAGAGAAAGGGGAAGGGAAAGGGAAAGGGAAAGAGAAAGGGAAAGGGAAAGGGAAAAGGAAAAGAAAAAAGATAGGAAAAACAATTATTTTTTTTTTTCTGCGAACAGGAAAACATACTTTTAAGCCAAGATTTGGATAAAAATGTTTTTTTCTGTTATTAGTTTATTTTCGTGGAAACCAGAGATTATGAAGGAAAAGAAAAAAAAATGGAAAAAGCCAATTGTCTGTGACTAACCATTTTTTGGTGCCCCCCAACATATATTTAATGTAGTCATAGTTTGCATTACATTCTCTGAGAATACAATGGGTAAATGCCTATCAATCAGCCAACTGACTGACACAGCTCTGAACTTTTGAGTGTGCCAACACCAGTCATTCAACATGGGCAGCTACCTGGGGGCAGCTACCTGGGCACAGCTGACAGTGTCTCTCAACAGAAAATGAGGTCTGGAGCTTGGTCTTGTGGCTGTGCTATGAAGCTATTTTTTTTATTTTTTCTTCACTCTGGAAATTGCTTGCTTTCTGCTATTAAGTCTGGTTTATTGCCATTCTAGAAGGATGTATGGAAAATTCTAATGTATCCCCTATGGAAACATATTACCAGTTTATTATAGCATTTCCTCACGCACATTTTATTTTCTTAGACCCTCAGGGGGAGAATTGACTTACACTGTTCACAGGAATTTAAAAACTCCATTGGATTTGGATGTATTGTGTTTTAACACTAAGCTGATCATTCATTTGTTTGTCATTTAATTATAGGAAGATACATGGTCTCTGTTCATAGTCCTTGATAAAATTTGGTGAATAAAACTAATGAAAAGTAACATAAAGACACTGACTGTAGATTTCTGCAAACCTTGATGAATAATGTCAGACAATCTGGAAAGTTAAGAAAAGTTAAGTATGTATTTAACAGAGCCAAATCTGGACATTTTTCAAGATAATATTTTTAGGGCAAAGCAAAGCAAAGCACAAAAATCAAAGTAAATCATAATATCCCTCTCTTTGTCATAGGATAACTATTTCCATCTTACCTGTCAAAAATTACTGAGCAATATAAGGTCAGTGTAAAAGAACAATCAGAAGAATGGGCACAAAAACTGTTGAAGAAACTATTTCTCCAAGACATATTTCATTGCATATTGGATTTTATGACAGTTTCCACACTTAGAGAAAATGCATCACAAAGTCCATGGTGAGTAGTATCTTGTAACATCATGGGAAATTGTCTAGGCTATGTAGACAACCATTTGAAATAGGATTTTTACTCAGACATTTCTAAGTACATGCAAAATTCACCATGTTGCTTAGGGTAGATGGTAGAGCCAGCTGGTAAAACTGAGCTCATGTTGGCCCAGAACGTGTTCCCAGTGATAAGACTACAATTCTGATGTGACTTCATTTCATTACTCCATTACTCCAGATTTATAAGAGTTTAAATGAGAGCAACAGAAAAAAAAAAAAAAAAAAAAAAAAAAAAAAAAGACAACATTCAGAGGCATGATTGATTTATGTGCTGTTTGAAGATCATCAGCAAACAGAAAATCTAACAGATTTTACTCTCTTGGTGGGTATTATTAGTGTTGTTATTTTAGCTGTTTGTTCAGTATTTGTTTTGGTCAACTGGCATAGGGGTCAAATGTATAAAAAGGTTGACAATATTCAGTCTAAGTGTGGAACTACATAACTTGGATGTAGATGGGACAATGTCTTCAGCCAAATTTCTGTATTTGTTATATTGCCTGCAATGAAGAAAGGGCTTTATAATGTAAAAGTTCAAGCAACCTTAAGATCGGGCAGCAGCAGTAGCCTGACAACTGTAATATTTTCAGATCGGTAGCTTTTGCTAAATCCCAGTAGGCTTCCCAAAGAGATGATCTGGGGGAGTCATTAAATTCTACTGTCTTTCCAAAATGAAACTGAAGGTTAATTAATTCTGCAAAAGAGGCTCATGATTATATCTTCCAGAATATGAATAATTACTATACTAGTCTGTTTTTCTTGTGAATAAAATTATCTTTTACCAAAAAATGGTAAGAAAGATTATTTTTCTAGTGATATGGTACTATCTTTTAATAGGTTGTGGTTTTTTTTTAGTGGATTGGGCTTATAAAATTTGGGAAGCTTTGAGATGCTGGCATTAGATTGTTTGATCATGTTCTGGTTGATTCAATGTCTCGACATGAAATATATTTGATCTTATATCTATGAAACTTATTTCTCTAGATAATTTAAGTGATGACTCTCAGTCGCAGATTGATGAACTAGGTTGCATATATTTGCATTTGTCATGCTCTAGTGTGCTTGGTGCAGCTTGACTAAACTAATGCCCTCTACCATTTTATCCAAAAAATTAAACATACTTATCATTCTTTTTTGTTATTATACATATTTAGCAGGAAGAATCTATTCTATAAATAAAATGTTATTGTTTCCAGCAATAAAAAACAGCATGAAGAGAATGTTTATTTCTTAATATAAAAATGTAATTCTATGTTTACTAAAGAATGATTTTAATCCTAGTTAAGATGTGTTAAAAACTGTTCTTGATCATATTGAAATAGCAATGAGGACAAAACTGACTAAACCAGTCAGAGGTTGGCTAGGTGTTCGTTGCTATTTCTTACCACAAAGGACATAGCAAGATTACAAATATGAAAAACAGGTGAGTGCTATGAACCCACTAATTTAAAAAACTGTAGTTGTTGAAGTGTAAAATAAATATCC
>JBCJKH010026137.1:0-19967 GCA_039877255.1 Loriculus beryllinus
GGTCCCTTCCAACCCAAACCAGTCTGGGATGCTGTCAACCACTTTTAAGGTCAATATGGGCCTATTGCAGTCCCAGATGGAGCATTTCCCATGATGAACAGAAACCCATATCACCTCATTTTGATTCTCTGATATTTCCTTAATCATTCCTCCTTGACAGTGGGAAAAGCCAATCCCTTTGTTGCTCCTCCTCTCCTGCCAAACAGACTCTCTCTGATGTCCCCATCTCCATCAGTGCATTTCACAGGCAGAGCCTCAAGGATGCTAGCACTTGAAAAGCGAAAAGCTGAAGTCCTGGGGGGGCATTTTTGGTGAGGTGATTACATGGAGCTGCCTGGAAAAAGATAAAAAAGGAAAAATTAATGGGACCATCTTAGATCCTTCTTGTTTTCTCTCTTTGCTATTCAGAGAACCTCTGTGTCATCCAAGAGAGACACAGCGGGGAGCTGCTACTTGCTTTGCCAAAGCAATGAGAAGGAATAGCCTCTGTTAAAGACACCGCCCTCATTGGGATTATAAATACAAAAGGAGATGAATTTATCCAGTTGAACCTAATCCACAGAAAACACTGCAGCAAGGAGTGGGGAGGCAGCGGAGTGCCTGGCTATGGGCAACAGGCCAGGGGGGACATACGGATCATATTAAAAACCTATAATGCAGTACCAGAAAATGCATTTCAATACAGAAGTGCCTCTAGCCCCACCTGCCTCTCTATCACTCTAGCATTTGCTGGAGACTAATGACGGATCCCAGCCCAGCATTCCAGGGCACCCCATCCTGCCAGGGCATGGTGGAAGCAGGAAGCTCTGTGTGATAGCAGGAGGGCTCAGGACATCTCTTTGCTTGTGGGTTTGGTGCCTTGGGATCCAACCCTGCAGGATTCCCATGTGGGCACGGGTACTGAGCTACCTCAAGCGCAGATGAGCAGCAGCACTAAAGCCTTCATGGCTGCTGTGCACCTGAGGAGTAGGGTCCCTGGCATCCAGGTGCAACTGAGCACCAGCTCAGGGCACCAACACAAACCACTTGCATGCTACCAGATCCGCTTCTCTGGCTCACACATAGACCTCCTGGCAGACACAAGACGAGGTGCTGCAGCCCAAGTGTGAATGGAGGCTGCTGGGTGAGCCGGGTGCCAGGCAGAAAGATGCTTCCCAAAGTGAGAAGTATACAGAATGTCGTGAGGGAACCAGCATTGTTTTCCATATGGAAGAGAGTCTGCTGTGGAGGCAAAGTCATTCGATTCCAGGAACAACAAAACCCACAATTTACTGCTATAACCAGTCACATTTGGCTGTCCAAATCAGGAGAACAAGCACTTGTAAAAATGAATAATTGAAGACATCATAAGCCTTTTATCAACCCTACAGCAACCATAAATGTCTTCTGCTAAGCACAGAGAAATGCCCTATCAAAAGTGACATGGATGTATCATTCCCTATAACTTCCCAAAGAGCACTTCATGATGATTTATATAATGAAATGCCCAAAGTAAAAACGTATAGTAATCATGGTTATATCAGATTTAGTTTCTTGGTGAAAGCTGCATCGCTCAGATGCAGTTCCACAATGATATTTCATTTCATAGACAATGTAAGATTCGTAACACCTTAAACTAATCACATCCTTGCTTTAAAGTGATTAGATTTTGTAAAAGATGGGAGGAATAAGCAAATTGTTATCCCTTAGCACCTCACTGGTGTTTGGAAGCAAGCATTACTGAATGTGAGCACAGACACTCCACAGGCAGGGACTGGTTGCTTGGCCTGAGAATACAGTAATTTACAGTGATTCAGTCTCACAGGCCCTTAAATGACAGTCCAGGAGGGTACTGCACTGGGAAAACAGCTCCAAAATCAGAGGGCCAGTGCTGAAACTGCCTGCTCCACCACCCTGCCATCATATCCATCATGCTGCAAGAGGCAGGGAGTCAGCTAATGCATGGCAGAGATTACAGGCACCGGTGGCTCTAGATCAATACCTTAGTGAATGGAAAAGCCATTATAGACAAAAATTATTCTTGGGCACTTGCATAATGCAAAGAAATACATGATGGGAAGGCATTATCTCACTCGTGGGCTCTTGACTTTCACCCCACGGGTGAACTCAGATGTGGATGGAAATGGGCTGTCACCAGGCAGTGCTTTCAAACACAGCAGACAAGGGATGTGGCTTACAGAGCTACAAGGAGCCCTTCGTGCACCCTGCTTGCTCAGGGCTGTATTTGAAGGAGACAGGTATGCCAGTACTCACATGCCTGTGTGTAGTGAGAGCAATAGTCCTGTTTGCAACAGGAGATAAAAGGATGGAAGGGACTGGGGGGGGAAATCCCTGCATCAGGGGGCCCAGCATCCCATAACCCCTCACTGTCTGCATTGTGCCCCAGCATGGAGCCTTACCTGACACAGCTTCTGCCAAAGGGCTTGGGGTTACGGGGCTCCACATGCCTCCTAACCTTTCCCATCAAATCCAGAGCAAATCCACCCTTCTGGTTTGTGCAGCTCCTCCAGACACCCCAACACAGTTATCCCAAATCGAGAGCAGTGGGTGCAGGGCCTGAAAGAAGAGACATTTCCAGTGATGGGGAGTGATGCCATTTTTGTCCCTCAGAAATTAAAAGTGATGAAAAACAGGGGAATGTGGCGGGCAAACACTCTTTAAAAAGGCAGTGCTGCCATGGCTTGTGTAAGACACCTGGATGAAACCACCACCACCCTCCTACTGCTCTTTAGAGCCATCCAAAGAGTTGTGGCTGCCCCATCCCTGGCAGTGTTCAGGGCCGGGTTGGACAGAGCTTGGAGCAACCTGCTCTAGTGGAAGGTGTCCCTGCCCGTGGCAATAATTGGAACTGGATGAGCTTTAAGGTCTTTTCCAACCCAAACCAGTCTGGGATTCTGTGGTTTAGGGGGATCACTGCAAACCAGCCCCTCATCCCGCCAGCTCAGCGGCGCTCAGCCAGGTTTCCCGAGGGCAGTTAGCACCATCTATTGTCCAAACCTCAGAGCGGACGGGACTGGCTGATGGGGAACACGGAAATCGTGTGTGCGAAGGACACTGCTCTTCTCTGTGCCTGGATTATTCAGAAATGCTCTCCTAATGAATAGTTTATCTGCTTCGTAAAGATGCGTGTTCGACGAACACAAGCAGGCTTCGGGGTGCTGAGTATTTATCAGCTCTCCTTCCTGCACTGAGGTCTTCGTTTTAATGGGCAAGTAGAAACCTCATTAAACACCTCATTACTAGCTCAGCCCATGGAGTAAACCTGGAGGGCAGAGCTGGGCACAGGTACGTTCTCAGGTGCCTCATTGGAAAGATGCCATCACTGCTTGTGAGTGATGGCAGAGGATGCTGCAGGCTCCACATACCAGATCACTGAGGTTGTTGTTCTGTTCCCTGCTCAGCCTCTTCCCAACACAGAATGAGCTCCAAAACAAGACCTTTATCCTGTAATAAAAGCAACCAGTACCTAGCCCTGCTGTGAGCTGGTGTGAGAGCAAAGGGAAGCTGGATGGAGTGTCCATAACACCCTACGCAGATGGGTCCTTGGCTGTGTTTCCCTGGCCAAAGCAGCACAGAAACGAGCACCCTGGGAACAGATATGATATTAATAAAAGGAGCTTTGAGTAGTATTTACAGGGCCCTGTTTCCTGAACAAATCCATCTCTATGTCCTTTTCAGCATGAGAAACCCTGCTGCTCCAATATCCCTTGCTGGGAGCCTGAGGCTGGGGAAAATTGTGATCATTAAGAAACACATGCTGTTGCTCAAGCCTGCAAGGAGCTGTTCTGCCCAAGCTGCCCACTGCAGGGAAGAAAAGAACTCATTTGTCTGTGTGAAACAAGCCAAGCAATCAGTAACTGCTGCTAAGAAACAGGACGGATTCATCAAGCAAAGGCAGTGTATCAGATGGGTCCTCTCATCTTTGCTGCTTGGGGCCTACAAATGCTGCCTCAGTATCCCCGTTGTCACACGTACTGATGGGGATCCATTCATCCCGTGCTACCATCGCATCTCCCTACCAGAGAAGGGGCTGAGCACGCAGGACCAGGCTGATGCCCTCCATGCTGTCCGCAGAGTTCCTCTTCTCCATTAATAATTAGCCACTAGAGGGAAGTACAATGCTGTACGGGGAAGGGTTTGGATGAACAACAATGCATGGGACTACAGAGAATCACAATTTGTGGCTACCATCCCTCCCGAGGCTGATGCTGACAAACCTATCATGATAAGGTCCTTGCTAAAGGCCATTTTGCTGCTTTTCCTTCAGAGTTGGCTCCTCATCATTCACCATTATCTTGTCCTCCCATCCAGGTGCCCATGGGGAAGTAGCATGGACAAGGCATGGAGTTTGTCTGACTGTAGGAGTGGACTCCTCTGTGCTGCACTGGGGAGCGAGCTGACTTCACTGGGGCTGCTGGCAATGCCCAAGGACAGAGCCAACAGCACCCCTGGCATGGCGACTGTGGTTCCTCCAATGCACACAGCCATGAGCAGCTCCAGAGCAGCACGTAACAAACAGCCTGACAGCCAGCCCATTAAATGGCATGCATAGTTTTTGCTGTTTTTAGCAAAGAAGGGAATGCATGTTGTTTCTGGGACGTGCAGTATCCATGGCCAGTGGAAAGACAAGGGACGGGCCAGGAATCCCAGAGGGACAGTGAGCCAGGATAGGGGCCAGTTCTCCTTGGAGGGGGCACAGCAGCCTTGGGAAAGGATGGGACAACCGGGGACAAGGGTTCCCATGGGCAGGCTCTGTGGTGGTGTTGATCCCACTGCAGGAGGACGTCGGTAGGCAGCTGGGTGCTCCTTCCCTGGCCCCCATGGCATGGATCCAGAGCAGCCACCGACCTCCTGAGGCAGCCATCCCAACCTCCCCATGGCCAAAGAAGTTGTTGACCTCTCAAATCTCACCAGCGGGGATCATGACTCTTCTGGTGGAGCACAGCTGATAACAAGCCTCCCGCTCTGTTTTGTTCCTGTTTATAGATGCCTAAATATAACTTCTTATTTTGAATTCTTAGTGAAGGCTCTGATTCACAATCCATCACGTCAGGCTTGTGTTTTTCATATTTGAAGTCTTGCATCAGGCTCAGCGCAAGGTATGTAGCTGAGTGAGTTAGGTACAGGCAGCATGTCCCACAGCACTGATATGGTCACCGAAGTGCAAAGAAGAGAAGGTGCTGCAGGACCTATGGACAGCAGCTTTCTCTATGCCAAAAAGAGCCCCCACAGCCACAGTCAGAGCTGCTGCCTCCAAGAACTGCTGGTCCAGACCACATTTGGTGGCAGGTTTTGCTTGTCACCAGGCAGAGCAAAGGACATTTTAACTGTTTTCCTCTCACACTCCAGAAGTAACTCACTGGACTGTACAATAACCTCCTCTGCAAGAAGGAACAGGAGCCAGAACCAACACACAAACCAAGTGCGTAAGACAACGTAACCACAAGCAAGTACATCGGGGGTGTATCAGCTGGTTGCACCCCTAGAGTTAAATTTCCACCACTCTTCTGAGAGGCGGGGATAACATCCATCTGTTTGATGGACCACTGAAAGATAGGTAATGGTGGTATTTTCCTAACAACTGAGTTGAAAGGCCATGAGGCAATTGCAGCACTACCTATTAAACACATCAGGTCCAGCTTTAAATCCTGTCAGCCTCACGAATACCCCAACCATGCATTTTGGGGTTCAAGCCAAGAGCTGGCAGGGATACCAGCCTTGTCTTGCTGATACAGGGAACAGGCAGATGAAAACCTCTTGTCTCCACTGCAAGAAAGAGTCCTCTCTCAGTTCCAAGATCCTGCTCCTCCATTCATCTCTCAGGAGACAAGGCTTCAATAGAAACACTGGCATCACACGCACATAGGCACACACATGGCTTTAGCAAGCCACATTTATAAGAAAACAGCAGGTACAACTCGATCTCTGTCATATTTTAACTCTCAACATTGCATGGAAATTCCATTATCCAAAACAAATAATCAAATGCTGGACTGCTTGACCAAACTAAGCAGGTAGCAAGCAGATGATCTGGAGTTCCTCTCTTCTGCACCCTACTCCTAGGGACTTCAAGGTGTCCATATAGACATCCTTTTAGTCCTTTCAGATAGCCAGCTCTTCACAATAACTCAGTATTCAGGATACAGTCCTCTTTCCCATCTCCCAAGGACACCAGCTTCCCACCACCGGCTCCCCATACCCTGCTGCAACAACATGCACCACACTACAATATCCTAGTCCTTTTAGTGAGCCCAGGTTTGCTAAGTCCTGCTTAGCTAACCTTGAAAAAGACTTTGTCCTGACCTAGAGCCAAAACGTGGTGGGTTGGAAGCCATCTGTAGGGCTGAAATGACTCCAGTGATTTACTATAGTCTGGCACGTGCTTGGCTGGCTTAAGACAAAACCTTCTCCCCCAGCACTGCCCTTTCTGTCAGGCAGCTTTGCCCTTCTTTGGTGCAGCAGCAGCCTCCAGGCAGGAACAGCTCTTGCCATTAAAGGCAGAAGCTGAGGCTTCACACACAGCAGTTCATCTACTAATCCACTGATAAAAAGCCCCTATGAGTGTGTGAATACAAGGCTGAAGAGACACTTTCTCCATCAGCTGCTAACAACATATCCCAGGTCACACAGAGCAGCAGCTCGTGCTGTAGAAGCTCAGTTTGGGATGAGCAGGTCTTCACGTGGGCTTCTCCATCTCCTTCAAGTCCCATCAAATTCCCAAACCAGTCTTTTCTCCATTAAGGCTGTCTTTGTAAGCTATCCCAGTGTGACCGGATTATATAAATGGTCCAAAACTTAAGTGATGGCCAAGAAAAAGTAATGGGAAAACCCAACTTTTCTGTCAGCATGCGCAATAGCAAATGGAAAATGCACTGTTTGAGCTGACAGCTCCCTGAGCCCTTAGGGATAGTGTTGTAGTAGCCAGGCTTCATTTCCAAAGAGACTGCAACAAGCCAACTAGGACTCAAAGCAGCTGGTAAGCATGACTTTTCTTTTAACCCCTTCTTACTAAGTTCAGATTTTTCTCTTCTTTTGGGCTGAATCAGACAGACACACTCCTCTGTCGCAATCAGTTTCCTTTCTTATTCTCAGAATAGCTAAAGAGTACTTTAAACCAAGAATAGCCCTTCTCCCTTAGATTCGTACTCCTGGTTTTGGAAACACTATTTAGAGATCAAAACTCCTAAATCAAAAGCAGACAGGAACAACAGTGAAAAACCATATGGCAATGTGAGCACTGCGCTGGCACCTTACGATCCCACTCTTTCCTCAAAGACTCCTGAGAACACTGGGTTTACCCCAAATCTCCCCAAGTCCTATCAGCTCCTTGCCTGAAACCTGCACTTCCCAGATTTAAGGTGCTAGCCCCCTGGAATGTCAGCAAAAACTGTGTTACAAGGGATGACAAAGGCAAAAGAAAGATCAGCATAAGCCAGACTCCAGGTTGAAGAAAATAGTGGAGTTGGAAAACAGGCGGATTTTCTGTTCTGTGTTTTGTGTAGAGCAGTGTGAGTTTGGGGGGGGTGGGTGTTAAATATATAATTAAAATTAATATTAAGTATTAATAATGTATTTAATATAATTATTAACATAGTGTTATGTGAAATTTTAATTCTGACTTATGGTCTAGATCCCTACATTGCACTTATGAATGCATTGCTCTTACGGATGATAATGCCGATTTCTCCTTATATATGAATAAGCTCCATATAATACATATGAGCTTTTAATATAGTGGCTGCCAAGGGAATAACAGAAAGCCACCAAGACCACTTAGTTCAACTGTACTTGTCCTAAAGGTATAACTGATACTCAAATGGGTGGCATGGTTTAGTGTGGGGTGTCCCTGCTTATGGCAGGGAGGTTGGAATTAGACATCTTAAGGTCCTTTCCAACCCTAACTATCCTATGATTCTAAACATAGTAGATTATTTCATGCTACACTGCTGAGCATCACACAGAAAGAAATGGGAAAGAACGTAAGCGGAGATCAACTGGAGATTAAACTCAGAGCTAACAGTCATAGATTAAAACTTTCCCTTTGCAATATATACATATGCCAGAGAATTATTCCATTTCTCAAAGAAGCAAGCCAACAGCATTTGAGTCAAGCTGTAGCAAATAGAAGATTTCTACTTGCATATCAATAAAGTTTCCTTATGGGAAAGGAGAAAGGCAGGTGCAGTGAAGAGTCACCCAGGGGTGCTCTGGGACAGGCATTGCTTTGAGCCCTTCAGAGCAAGCTGGACAGGCATCTGCCAGTAAAACTCCTCACAACCCTGCTTCGGGCTGACTCAAGTGTGCTCCACTTCTGACCATAAAGGAGAGTTTGATTTTGCACCAGCAAAAGAGCTGGCTCTGGGGCACGCATTGCTAAAGTTTTGATATTTGCTTTCCAGGCAGCGTATAAGAAAGTGGAAGTAGAATAAACAAAATCACCAACAAGACACACAGATTTCTATTGAACACTAGCGTGCCTTAACACAGTTAAGAGATTCCCAGGCAGCTTGTGCTAATTATGGATAGTGCATGCATGCAGCTGAGCAGGAAGGGACTCACATGGGGGGACAGGAACACCTCCGCTTCATGCCATGGCAAAGTGGCCATATCAGAGCGTGCCCAAATATGCACACCCTCACTTGCCAAGCCAAGCCACTTTCAGGATTATAGACATCAGTTTCACTTGTCCACCCTGGCTCATGGACAATTGCTACATCCCTCGTTGCAAAGGGGCATTTCGCTTCCCAAAGCACAGAGGTAATGAATGGAAAAATAACCAAGAGACAGAAATAAGTCCCAAGAAAGACAACTGCTCACTTCAACTGATCGATGCACAGCACAGGCTCTGGCCAGCTTTATATGCTGAGCATGAGACATCATATGGAATGTCTCCAGTCCTCTGTGTTCAGCTGTCCCAGCTGTGTACCCCACAGCTCCTTAGGCATCCCCAGCCTGCGCGCTGACGGGGTGAGGAGCAGAAAAAGGCTTGGCTCTGCGTGATCACTGCTCAGCAGTAACTAAACCATCCCTGTGTGCTCAACACTGTTTCCAGCACAAATCCAAAACATAGTTCCATACCAGCTGCTATGAAGAAAATTAACTCTATTGCAGCCAAACCCAGCACATTTCTTCAGAATCCTTTGATGAAATCATGCAAGAGCTAATGAGACATTATCTGAAGTATGACATTTAAATAGTTCACGGAGGAAAATCAACTCTGCAAAGGAATTGCTCTGAAATACTATTTTTCTTGGAAATTACAGAGCTAAGGGACTCTAATGGCCATGCTGTTACTCACCTTTCAGTGCCTATTGTGCCACTTAAAATCCTCATAACAGGCAGTTCCAGGGTATAATCTCTGTGCTGGAGCAGTATCACACAATAGTCATTTTAAAATATCTGTTTCCTAAAAGCCAGACCCAAAGACAACCAAGGTCCCATCAATTTCAGGGAGCAAAAGGCCCAGGCTGGGTGTAGGGCACCACCACTGACCTGGTTCTGGGGAGCTGCACTGACTGCTCTGATTAGCACTGCAACTAAAGAAAAACCTGACCCTACAGTGCTTAGACACTGCACAACTTGTCTTCAAGAACCACAGACTGGTTAGATTTAGAAGGGACCTTAAATCGCACCCAGTTCCACCCCCCTGCCACGGGCAGGGACACCTTCCACTAAACCAGGTTGCTCCAAGCCCCATCCAACCTGGCCTTGAACACTTCCAAGATGAGTAATAATCCTCTTTACATAATCAAACAACACAATTTGTGGTACCCTGGCATCTGCTGTACTCAGTCCCAACACACAGCTGTGTCCATGCAAAAAGCCCACGAGTTGCAAGGGGCAGCTCTGGCATTTGCTCCTCTCCACACCGGATGTGCTCCCATCCTGGCTTGGCTTGTGAGCTCACCCCAGCGCTATGCTGGAAGCAGAGGAGTCCCTGGGGCAAGCAGAACTGCTTTCTTTTGGACATGTTGATTTAAACTTCAGTCTTCATGCCTCTCAGTTATCAGGGTGGGGTTTTGTTTGCTGTTTTTCTCCCTGTTAACCTTTAAAGCTAACACAGTGGATGTCCACATCAGGAACCGATGATGAGGAGCTTCCTCCTTTGCTCGGTGCTGCTGCTGCTAGCCTCCCATTGCACAGAGATGGCTGCCCAGGAAGGCGAGCCAGAACCCAAAACTCCATGTGCCAATTGGATGGGAGGAGCACCTGGCTACCCTGGCCACAACGGGCTCCCTGGCCGGGATGGGAAAGACGGAAAAGACGGACTAAAGGGAGAAAAAGGAGAGGAAGGTTGGTAAGAAACATGGGGTTCATCCATGCTGGAGCCAGGGGGCAGGCCTAGCCCTGGCAGATCTCACGCTGGGTCCATGCCTGATCTCTGATGGCTTTTGAATATCTACAGGGATGGAGATTCTGCCACACAAGACAAAGAATTTGGCTGGTGGCTGTTTTTCCAGGTAATGCTGGAAATCAGACACACTCTGCACACAGCCTGGGGAGGGGCACTGAGTGGGCTTTCCACTTGCTTACTGAGCTCACATGGATGTTGAGGTCACTGCTGCTGAGCAGATCCTCATGCTACACCTCCCTCCATGTTTTGGGCTGGTAGGTAGCAGCTGCTGGCACTGTGCTAACAGAATTCCCCGTTTCCACTCTGTCTCCCAGGTATGCAAGGTCCCAGAGGTGACCCAGGCGAAGCAGGAATCCCAGGGAAGGAAGGGCCCCGAGGATTCCCTGGATACCCAGGGCAGAAGGGGGACAAGGGTGAAGGTGCCTTCATCTACCGCTCTGCCTTCAGCGTGGGGCTGACGGACCGAGCCCCCCACCCCAATGTCCCCATCCGCTTCACCAAGATCTACTATAACGAGCAGAAGCACTATGATGCCTCCACTGGCAAGTTCTTCTGCACCATCCCTGGCACGTATTACTTCACCTACCACCTGACGGTCTACCTGACGGATGTCAAGGTCAGCCTCTACAAGAAGGACAGGGCGGTGATGTTCACCTACGACCAGTTCCAAAAGAACAACGTTGACCAAGCGAGCGGCTCCATCTTGCTCCACCTCAGCTCTGGGGATGAGGTCTGGCTTCAGGTGTACGGGGAAGGGGACAACAACGGCATCTACGCTGACAACGTCAACGATTCCACTTTCATGGGCTTCCTCCTGTACCCAGATATGGACGGCCGCTAAAGAAGGCGGTCCTGCTTGGGATAGGAAAAGGTGGCTTAACCTCGGACGGTGCCCTGGGGCACTGGTGCTATAGCTATACTGTATTTACCTGATAACTGCCTTTCATGAGGGCAACAGTTACCAAGGGTGGACCAATAAGTGAGGTTAATGAATCACTTCTGTGGGACCAAGAGTTTACTTCTACCTTGGGTTTTGCTCCCCTTGCAGAAAACTGGGCCAAAAGTAACTCTCAAGATGGCCTAACCTCTTTTGAACTTAAAAATAAGAAAACAATCAATTACAGTGAGATATCCCATCCTAAATTTCCTTCTGTTAACCACTTAAATCCACTTAAACCAATGGTACACATTGTAAATTGGAGTAGAAGATGTACAAGACTATTTGCAAAAGCCATCCTTGCTCTTGTTTTCAGCTGGAACAGATGGCTGCCTTTTTACCATTGTAACTTGCTGTCCTATTAGGGCCTTTGGTTTCCACCCATGGTTTGTTGTCTCCCTTCTTTAGCACAGAATATATTCAGGTTATTAACTTTCATTAATTTTAATCCTTGATTTTCCTTCTATGTCTATCTTCTATTGTTACCTCTAATGTAGACAGCATGCTTGTTCAGGGCAGGATCTTCTCTTTTGATTTATCTGAAAAGCCTTAGGAATGCTGGTGAGGCCACATACCAAAAGCAGCCCATTGACCGTGTGGCTCTGGGAATCCTGAGGTGATGACAGACGCATTGCCTGCACAGTTGTGATGCTCAGAAATGCCAGCTGCTCCCCTACAAACACCTGCTGTATGATGGGACAGCAGAAGGTCAGGGTGGAACTGACCCTTCCCAAATCTCCCACCACATGCTGGAAATGATGGCACAAATACGTGCTCATTCCAGATGCCAGCAACATGGAGCACATGAGCAGCATCTCACAGTTTCCATCTGCAAGCTGGCAGGATGCCGGTGCATCTCCCCTCTGAACAGCTCCAAAATACAGTCAGAAGTTGAGATCTAGCAACCGAGTTCTCTACTCTTCTTATGGCGTAAGTGTGCCACAAGCTGTGTTTCACACACCAACTGAGCAGAGCTTCACGTGATGTGCTTCAGTGGGCTCCAAGGATGAACAGCCCCCCAGGACCTGCCCCAGCTCTTAGCAAGGTTACCTTAATGGAGGAAGAGTATTAAGGCTGGAACCAGCAGCAATCCCATCAAACTGCTCTCCAAGGACCTTGCCTGACTATTAGCTAAAAGAGGATTTGGTAGTTTCTCAGATACATCTAAAGAAGAGTCCCATTAAGCTTCAGAACAAGCAAACACAGATCAGCGCTAACGTGTTATTACAAGCACAAAACAGCATTAAGTGCTTCAACTGAAATAACTTCCAAGAGCAGCACTTCACACTCCAGTGAATTACTACATTACACATAACAACAACAATAAAAAGCTCTATGAAGGCAATCCCATGTTTTATTGTGTGTTATTGGGAAGGATTTGAAGAAAGGGATGTTCTCCTTGCCTCATATTTTGCAGCAAGGTGGGGGCAGCCTGGGCTGGCACACACAGAGGGACAGCCAATTTTGCTTTCCCAAAGCCCCCCACAGTCTAGCTTTCACCAAGGCTTCAGCATCTGACACTGTATTGCCTCCTTTTTAGATAACATCAGCTCTGGTTTCCAGACTGTTTCCCCAGAACCCCTGTCCCTAAATCTACCCTAACTGACCAGGCAGAGTAAGCTCCACTGGCCCAGGAGCTAAAAGACAGTCACCTCCCCAGCACAAAATCCCAGTTTAAGCCATCACTCACCCAGAAAACCACTTTGCACACCCGAAGACCTACAATCAACCCCCTCCCAGCTCTCCCCCAGGGCAAATGCTCCCGCAGAGGCTCATCCCATCAGCAAAACAAAGACAGACAGATGCTGGCAGAAAAGCATCCCCCTCTCAGCACACACATCTGCCCCATTGAAGCCAGGGCCCCTCTGAGGCTGCAAGCCCCAAGGGAGTGCTCATAGCCCAGGAACAACCCAGATACCTGTGTGTAGCATGGGTTTCCAACCTCCACCTCCCCAAGAGCAGGGAACTGCAGGGCACCACACTTACCTCGTGCTGCTTTTAGGGAGAGCTGCAAATAGGGTTTGGGAGGGTAGTGAGATCCTGGAGGTTGAACTCAGGGGAGCTCCTAATGAATCCAGCCTTTTCCCATTAACAAGCGGCTGTGTTTTTACCCTCCCTCCATGCTCCACAAACCTGTGTTACGGGAAAACACAGCCAAACAGAGACATACCCTAATTGATAGGCTGATCATAATTATGCCTCAACACCAGGTAATCACTTGTGCCAGTAATTAATTGGAATACAAATAGCAGCTGCACTAATAGCAGTGCACTAAACCATGAAGAACTACAAAAACGAGGTAATTGCTCACAAGACTTGTACTTATTTGTGAAGTATAAACTCACTAGAGGCTTATCAGCATGGAAGGAGGCAAAAGGGTTAGGATAAAGTCCTGTATGTAGCTCATCAGTCACTGTACTTCCACAGTGGAAATACAATCAGATTCAAAGTTCACCCTTTGAAATACTCTGGAGGAAACTAACACTGAGCAAGGATGGGAGCAAGGCTGCCGCTTGTTTTTATGATGTTTGTACTAGATACAGGTACGTGATGAAAACAGTCTGCCATGGAAATGTAGATCTGCCATGGAAATGTAGATCAGCAAACCCACCCACAGATCCACCTTAACCACATCAGGAGACCAGCCCAGTGTAATGCTATTGCTCTTTGATGACAGTTGTGCGACTTCCTTACATGCAGGTGCAGTTTGTTACTCTCCAGCCAATCCAAGGGGAAGGAAAGAGTTACTCCACTGAAATGAAAGCATTAAACATCAACACCTATCTCTTACTGCGTGGCAGGATTTCCACCCGCAACACAATCCGTGGGATCCCACCCACAAAGCTGGACAGCTTTATGGAAAGGCATCAGAGAGGCACAACGGGAGATCCAGTTGAAGCCCTACTCCAAATCCTTTTCAGGGAAGGTCAGGAATTAGAGCTGATTGGAGATCTCCTACACACAAATTGATTTTCCTGTAAATAACAACTATTGACCAGAAGCCCCTATTTACCAGCTTTATAAGACATTGCTCCTCTCTCCTGCTCTGAACTACTGTAGTAGCTTGAGGAAAAGGCTATAATTTGGGTCAGGATTCCAACCCCACTGCTTGGCAAAAACCACCTGGAGCAACTAAAAAAGGCAAACTAAATAAATCTATCTAGAAACAAAAACATGGAAGCAAATCCTTGTGCCAAAGCCACCCTTGCTGCTAAGGACTGACTTGCATTGTGCGAGTGCTTTCCCAAGAACCCTGATGTGATGCTCACATTCCAGCCCCATCACTTACAGGGGGACTTGCAGATGACAGGGCTGCACTGTCATCTGCCCAGCATGTTTCCATGTGCTGAACAACTGCACATTGAGAGCAGGAAGATGCCTGCCAGCTTCCCAACACCCTGGGGAAGCAGGAAGAGCTCGATTTAGTAATCAAAATAAACTCTTCTTCCTTGAGAAAAAAGACCTTCCACTTCAATTATTGAAGTTAAACATGAAAAGCAAAACCTTTTAATTCCCTGGGAGTTAATGAATTAAAAACCCCAATCCCAACCAAGCAAGCAAAACCCACTACTGCCACACTAGGCCTGAGCTTGCCTGTTCTGGCTCACATGAAGAGCAGTGGAGCTACCAGCTCAGGAGAGGCACTGCAAAAATACTGTACCGATGACAGCCAGCTTCCTTTAACGTGGCAGCTTTCTCTCCTTCACAATGACTTGATTCTTCTCAGCTCAAAATAGCCTACACGTTCTTAATTTCTAAGAATATACCATGACAGCTAGCAGCTTCCTGCAGAGAACGGGCCTTGTGAGTACTGAAGAGAACAGGCTGACATTTAAGTGTTTTGAAGCTATTCCTTCTCTTCTGTGCTGCACAACTGGCTGCATCCCTTCTGAAGCACTATAGCACTTGGAATCTCACCCTGCCAAGGCTCATGCAGGTGGTGGGCTTTATACATTCATGACACTAAGCTTAGAACCTCCATAAATCTATTCGGACTAGACTCTTTATTTCAACATTGAAATAGTGAGCAGTACCCAGCAGCTTATGAAGGAATATAAACGAGCCTAAGTGGGTGCAAAATGCTACTAGAACAGGCTCATCCTTTCACTCAGGAACACCTATTATGAGTGGAGTCAATCTACGCAGAAGGTACTGGAATCGAAGATCAATAAATGAAATGGTCAAGGCAGGCAAATGTCCTTTAAGTCAATCCTTAGCAGAGATGTTGACATCTTGGGACTGTTTTCTGACAACAGGCTGATTGCCCACAGATTGATTAGACTGAAAGGCTTGACAAATAACCCACAAACAAGGTGAAGCTGAAGGTCATTTGGTTCTTTGTAGAAGCATTTCTATATTAGCGCCATCCCAAAAGGGACCCAAACAAATGACAGTTCCTGAAGAAGTTCTAGACATCCACAACTCTCCTTACAAAGATGAGGCTATACACACACTTCTCATCAAGTCGCACTGCAAAGGATAGAGCTTTATACTTCAGACAGCCACAACAAACAAACCTTTGCCCTGAAGAAAGCTCCTTTCATTTCACTTCATCCTGACAGAACTAACCCACACCAGGTATCAGATTTAAGTGCAGCTTAATTAGTGAGTTAACAACTGGGAACTAACACCAAAGAACCACCTAGACTCATAGCAGCTACAAGCCAAGTGGCATCGGCTGCACACCAAGGCAGTTTATGAAATCCAGCCTCTTCATATGAAATTTTACCAACACCCTTTCACATATCACATAGAGCGAATTCCTTCCCTATAGGAAGGCATACCATACTTCTCAGGTGCCAGCAGCACTAGTTGTGCTGCTTTTAAACATGAAAGATGGAAGCTTCACAAAAAAGGTGTTAGCTGTACCTACCTAGCTGAATGGGTAGGTCAGGATGAAAACTCAAGACAGTTTTAGGCTCTATTGGACCATGCACATTATTTGCTCTGTACCCAGTTTCATCAAGTTAAGTTCCATGTTTTGATCAAGCATGAGGACATTACAAAACTCTAACTACTCACCATTAGCACCTTCAAACCAAAGGTTTTGGATATCTCTAAAAAGATGACACCACTCACGCCAAAGAACAACTTGTTCAAGATGGAATTGTATCACAGAATATACCTCCTGCTGTCGACAAACTTAAGACTCACGTTCCTTACAACTTAAGGGAGGCAAATGAAGACCAAAGAAGTTTGTACAAATCATGAGCATAAAGCATGCCAAAACCAAGAAGACCATCTTGAGGCATCAGCAAAAAAAAAAAAAGTAGCTAAAAGAATGAAGGGGGAAGTGCTGGAGCAAGATTCCTACGGACAACACTAAGATGACCAATGTGATCTAGTGAATGCCAATTTATTAGACTAAGAGTTCACCTCATATAGGGACTGCTAATATAATTACATCGATCTGGCAATTACTAATTGGATACCTCAAACCTTAACACACTATGATTGGATAACATCATCCTGAGAACTCGACCTTCAGAATAGTCAGGCTATTGTGAATTATTGCTCCTCAGTTCTCTTTCTCTTGCTGATTTCTGCATCCTTGCAGCTGGTGTTTTCTGTACTCCCCTCATCCAAGGCATTTAGTTTATCTCATTCTCATGGAAGCTGCCTAGCACCAAGGCCTCTGGATTGCTCACAAAATGTCCAGTCTGTCCACAGGGAAGCATTGCTTCTTAAATCTATTTCACTTTTTGCACCTGCCCAGAATGCAGCCTTCATTTACTGACAGCAGCTCATTGCTCAAAATCCAGTTTGGAGAAAGCACAGCAGCAAAGTTACAAACAGCCCAAATGCAGTTGGTACCACTCAGGCAAAAGGTTTACATTGGTCCCCATGAGGAAAGCTTGAAACTTCTTTAAACAAAGCAAGGCCTGAGAAGAAAAAAGGGACAGGCTCAGCAAAACCGCTCCAGGTTTTAATGTCAGACACTATGCAGAGTAAATGTCAGG
Source organism: Loriculus beryllinus (assembly GCA_039877255.1). Lineage (NCBI taxonomy): Eukaryota > Metazoa > Chordata > Aves > Psittaciformes > Psittacidae > Loriculus > Loriculus beryllinus. The sequence continues at coordinate 17,252 of JBCJKH010026137.1, forward strand.
ATGCTGACTTAATGTACACTCCATGATGAAACAAGATGTTGAGAAACCCACAGGAATGCAGTAAAGGTTCCTAAGTCCTACTGTTTTTATCGTGCTTCCATTTTTAAGCTCAGGGGCATACTGACTGTTAAGCACACTTGCTGCTACATTTAAGATTGCCTTTTTGTAAGGCAAACTCATGAAAAAAACCCAGATAAACATGTGGAACAAATATGAGAGGAAAGGGTCTCATTCCAGGTGAAATTTAAATAGTGTGAAGTCTTTGAAGACAGATCAGCCTCAGCATTCTTTCTGCTATCAATTTATATAACACAAACCACACTCAAGATTAAACAGGACTAAATTCTAGACTCTGAAATAATATACTAAAAACTCACCTCTTCCTTTCTATATGAGATTCGATTTAGTCACTGCAGGGTGCAAAAGCAAACATTTCTAGAAGTGTTCTGAAAACTTGTGTCAAAATCTGAGCTGGTACCTTACAGACTGATTTATACACAAAATACGAATAGTTACCACAAATATGAATAGTTACATTACCTGATGCACAAGAATCCTGAAATGATTTTCCTTCTATAGAAAACAATTCCAAGAATTAAATTACATTTTGAAACCCAAGCATTTTCACGGCCAAGGGCCAGAACATTTCTCTGCTTAAAATGTCAAGTTAAAAACAGTAATTTTATTCCTGTGCTTCCCAAATTTAAGTACCGAGGGCAGCCGAGCATCCATCTCCAAACAGAAGGCAATGCACACTTAATGTAACTTGAAAAGGAGAGTCAGACTATTGAGAACAAGCAACTGTCTTAGCCGTAGATAATCCTGTATAATGGGACAAACAAAACTCTTCAAGGCAGTAATATCCCCTACTGTGTACCTTTATATAATTTCCAAAAGCAACAGGGAATGATTTAATAAAACAAAAGAACCATTCTCAAAGGGAGCTCAGAACACAGCAATATCTACTTTCAAAGTATAGGCCAAAGAGAGGGCTGGGTTTTTTTAGTATTTTATTGAATAAGTACATCAGCAAGTAAAAGCTTAAGATAAATCTACACAGCTTCCTAGAAATAACAGCCTACAAATCCCCCCTTAGTTATCTTTAACCATCTGGTTTTCAGATTTCTCAAGCAGCTCAGCCAGGTTTTTCCCCACTCTGTGATTTTCCCATGCTGATTATTTTCATAAATAATGGACACCATAGGCGATCCTAAGGAAAAATTCATGTCTCAACACTGCATAGCTGGACAACTAAGTTCACTGGATGTCATCATCATCAAAGAGATCTTCAAAATCTAGTCAGAAAAATAAGATGAGGTAAAATTAACCTTGTAAGTCTACTGTTACATATACACATACTCAAGTACCATTCATTATTTGGTTTAAAGACAGAAATTAAAAAGGTGAATTAAGTAAATAAGACTTACTGCACCACCAGTTATTATAAATATAACATGAGGGTGGGAAGAGACAGACAAGAAACACATGCAGCCACATATATATGTTCTCTATCACAAACAAATTGAATAGCTTCACTTGTACAATACAAGCATTACAGTTAAATCCACAGAAGCAAAGTAAAGCTTCAAAAGAGTAGCTTTCATAAACACATTATGCAGCCATCATATTCAGAGTGGATCAATCATGATTCCCTGACTCCAGAACTAAGGAAGTACAGGCTTCATGCATGCAGCAAGTCTGAAATGAGACACTCCTGCAGAATTATGGCTTTAGGTCACAATATCCAGGCTTCCACTTAAGAGCTGTTTTAAGACTGACATTCACATTGTGATTTGCTGTAAAAATCATTTCCTTAAAAAGCATCTCATTGCTGTGAAGGTGTGAATAACATTTGTCTGTCAGACATTTGCCATCTCAGACTGGTGACATGTGGCCGGTTAGGCACAACTGTTGCAATCATCTTCAGGAAGTACTCATGAACTACTCTGCTTTATATCTTCTTTGTATACTCAGCACAAATTAACAACGTAACTGAAATCAAGTAGTTTTTCTTCTAGAAGTCAGCAAACAGTGCCATATAATAAACTGAGGATCAAACCTCATTAAGAAGAGCCCTAAGCTACCATAAGAATGTAATGCCACTGCTTGATGGCAGAACTACATGGAAATACCTACTCCTGAATATGCTGTCTCCAAAAAAGAGCTAAGTCCCTTAAAACTATTCCACGGTATATTAATGCTGAACTTCCTTTTTCACCTGTATTCTAAATCATGAGCAACATGAGAACCCCAACTGATGTCAGAATACGTTTGTGGCATCAACACCACTACAGCCATCACATCTTCTAACATGCCTGAAATACACTGTTGAAATGTTTAAACATACTTCTTCAGATGTATTAAGAAAACACTTTAGTACCTAACTGTAAGATGCTGTATATTCTATCCCTATGTGGCCAGACATATCGCTCTTCTGCTGTATATGTTATATAGTTACAGTTAACTTACAAATGCAGAAAGCATATAAAGCCCAAATTTTTAGTCTGCTTTGGATACATAGGCATGCATACCTTCAGCAATCTGAGAACTGTTTATAAAGTAGTAACATCAAGCGACAACTGTGCAAAAGCCCCATTTTTACATGCATTTACACTGCTTAACAGAAACTATTAGATATAAGGAAGAAATTCTTCCCTGTGAGGGTGCTGAGGCGCTGGCACAGGGTGCCCAGAGAAGCTGTGGCTGCCCCATCCCT
>JBCJKH010026138.1:0-14733 GCA_039877255.1 Loriculus beryllinus
ACCTACAGAGTCCTACTGGAAACCAAAGCCAGACTCATCTTCCATTTGGAATGTTTCAAGAGCGAGCTCATAAGGAAGAATTCTGGACTAATTCTATTCACTATCTTGGTTGAATATATGGGGTGAACATATAGCGCCATGCTTTGATGAAAACAAAAGATCAGTATCAGGGAATTTTACAGCTGAAAAACTGACAAAGTAGTAAATAAAATGTCACAGCCATTCTATCTTGTAAACCACTGCATTTTAATTCACTTTAATTCATGTCCACATGAAAAACATATATATTATTAACGATAAAAAAAATTGGTTATATAGGTTGGAATGAAAATTAAACATTTACAAAATTGGAGACTGTATTTTCAACTCCAAAAGAAATTTTATCAGGTAAAAAGAATATGAAGCAGGAGAGAAGCACTACCATTGTACGCAACATTACCCAGGGCAAAACCAAACATTCTGGCTATCACAGCAAGGTTATCACCTTGATGTATCCCCCTATAAACATAATATCCAATGGAAGCTCACAAAAAGGATCTCTGATTAAAAGGCTTATGACAAGAAATATGAAAAATGAAAATTTTGGTAGGAGCAATATATTCATCCTTATGTTTTCCTCCGCACTTCAGAAACAGAACAGGGAGAGCACGCCTTTGTTCAGCTCATGCTGTAATTCCCTCATTAGTAATACCATTGCTGACAGCTCTGATGTCCTTACTTAAGAAGGATGTTTGAAAACTTGAAAGAAACTACAGGAAAAACTGGTGATACAGAAATCTTGCCTTACGGTTAGAAACTAAAGCTCCCCAATGAGATTTGCTTAACAACAAAAGAGGGCTGAGATGCCTTGATCCCAGCCTTTAAGTATTTTCATTGAATAATGTCCAGTGCTAAAGGCTTTTTTAATCCAGCAAAGATTCAACAAGTTAAGTCAAAGCTAAATTCAGACCACAAATAAAGTACTTCACCTGAACAGCGAGAGTTGGTATAGATGTGGTGGACTCTTTGTTCTCTGAACTCTTTAAATATGAACAAGACATCTTTCTAATGAAGTTAACCTTTAAAAATGGTCTTCAAGCAAGACTTACAGAGTGATGCCCTGTGGTCAAGGCTAATATTGGACAGGATTACATCACCAAAATGATTGAGCTCTTCTTGTGTTCAAGCCTATGCAACAATTACATTGAGATGTGTTTGCAATTCACTCTAAGCATATTTTGTAAATAATTATTAAAGCGTTACTACACTCTTACTGACATATTGAAAGTTATTTTCGTGTAAATGGGTTACTTTTATAAAGAACATTTTGACTACTGTCCTAGGACTCACAGATACAAGAATTACATTTTAACTGGTTATAGGAAAATTTACACATAGAAATTCACTGGCTGATCTGTTCAGTGCTAGCTGCAGAGGTCCTACAGAGACTAAAAAATATTCAAGTAATTCTCTAGTGCCATATTTGCCTGAAACCCCAGCTGCTTTTTATGAGAGCTAAGAATCTCTAATATTTTACTAGTGTTGAGCTATTGGGTGTGTTAGTTTATGAGGCTCAACAAAGAACATACCTTGTTTATTAACCTTTCATTAAACCCCTCACAAACTCAAACACTGGCAAGAGAACAAGAACAAAAAGGCACATGAATGTTATCAGAAAACGTATATATTTATCACTTTCCGATTTCCCCAGCACTTGACAGTCTACTTGATAACCATTGAATTTTCATTACTTTCATTGATTTGATCAACTCCTTTTAGTTCAGAACATGAATAAGATTAAATGCGAAGAGCCAAAATAAAATTCCCTTTCATAAAGCATTTGTCTTCATACAGAATTCACCAGCATAATTACACCCCTATAGTTCTGATGGTATAACTCCCCATGTGGACGCTTGAATTCTACAGGCATTCATGCAAGATTAAAAAGCATCCACAAGGCATAATTATACCACTATAGTCTCTGGTAAATTTCCTCATATAAAGAAGACCTTTCTATGTTGAAAAGAGAGATTATTTGGGAGGAAAAAAAAAGGGGGGGGGAACAAAACCAAAAAAGCCCTTTGATTTCCTAATGTAGAAATGTCATGAGGTTTTCTGCTCTTCAGTTACAACATGCTATGTAAGCATGCACAAAAAAAAAGACTACAAATATGAAAACAAAGGTTCCTCAGATGATTCATTTCAACTGACCTCTGGTCAAAGCACATTGACCCAAAATGATATCACAATTACACAAGGATATTTACCAAGGTTTGAGAATTTTTAAAGATCTAGGTAATTTTGCCTTTTAATATCATGGGTACAATTGATTTGTGGCATATGTGATCACCAATTCTGCAAAGTAGCTTCTGTAAGCTATACTTAAGCAGCAGACTGTTTTGTACCACTGCATAAAAATGGATCTGAGCTCTCAATAGCATAATGAGAGAGGAAATGGCAGAATTACAGTAGGTTTTGTATTCTCTGTATAAAAGATGAACATAATAGGTCTGCTCTTACCATAGCTCCTTTACCTTGTAGCTATGTGCTAGAAAGCATGACTTCCAATGCTTAGAGTGCATAACAGGTTAAAAAATGTAGAGTCTGCAGAAATAAACTAAATCTAACTCCACATTTCCCCCAGGTTCTCATTATAGAAGAAAATTAAGGTTGTCTGGATGACTTTAACCGTGTGTTTTCTTTTTTAATATATTTAATTTTGTTGAAGTACAATATTTTCACTGCATTTCCTAGGTTTCAATTATTTTTCTGTATACCCAATTCACTTCTGAAATATTTTAACATGAATATTCTAATGCATTCAGCTTTTACATAGTTTCCTAGCAGGGATTCTCCTTGGATTTCTTTTCTTTAGAATTATTAAAAAATGTTATTCATGAGCACCAAGGAAGAACCACAAATACTATATGGTTTTAGTAATCAAAATATATAAGGTGAAATCGACATATTGCTTTTTAATGTCTTCATATCATTGTAACAGCATGAATGGTCAAAAGTGGTGAAGTTTAACATTGATTTACAATTGATCATTAGATCAGAGATGTAAATTATTATGAGAGGACTCAAGACTTTTTGTTTCTGAGTCCTAACTACAGTGAGGCATATTTAGAAGGCGGATGGAGACCAGCAGGAAAACACATGAAAGCTTCTGCACCAGTCACCCTGCACTGTTCAGAAGGTAAGTTAGTAAGTTAAGGGGTAGGGAAGGTAGCTGGGACAGGACTGAAAAACAGCCAAGTGTTGAGAGAGCATCCATTTGCTGTATGGCATAGCTCTGTGTTGCACCCAGGCCTGCATCTTCTACCTCCCAGAGGCACAGCCTCATTGTTACTCTCATGGAAGCTGGAGTACTTAATGAAAGATGCTGCTTGCCCTCAGGAAATGGGATGGAGAGCATCCTACCCTCCAGCAATCTATCTGCTCCTGACTAGCTGAGCTCTGATATCACAGTGGCCAGCCTTAGCGCTGTTGACCTCACCTTGATTACTGGATATATAGTCACAATTAGTCACAGTGATATGGTTAATGGATTTCTAAATTTAAATCTGTATTTCTTCAATTCTATTCTGTACATACAACTTGGATTAATTTTCTGTACTACTAATTTCTGAGATAATTCCTTACTAATTAAAGCAGCAAATTTCTTATAGTATCTGTTGAAAATAATTTTATTGAAACAGTGGGTGGTGGTATAAAATTAGTGAACATTCATCTTACACTAAAGGAGGAAATAAGGTCAAGTACAGGACAATATATTTTCACATATAAATCAGATAGGTTTCCTTTGCTTTTAGTACAACACAGATGCTATGGCTCGGGAGGGGAACCTGCTCCTCTATCACCTTTCAGAGGTTTAATAAGAAAACTTTAATAAATCTTCTTGTAGCGATTTAAAGCACTTATTTTAACAGCCTGCTGAGGTACAAACATATACTCTTTCTGTTTAACTTGCTATGTGGTCTGTATACTCCCACAGAGGGGCAGACCTAGACACATGCTTGCTTCCTCCCGCTTCCTCCTGCTGCATCAGGCTACCTGCAGGATTCAGTGAACTCTACTTCAAAGCCTCCTTGCTCAAAAATTTCCACAGTCTCCTTGTGGCTTCTACCTTGCCTCCTAAATACGGTCAGACTACAGTACACAAGCCTTTGGAACAGATTATTCCAACACTGGAAGCGATTATTCTTAGCACAAATCAGTTACTTGAGTTTCTGGAGACCTATGCAGTGATCACTGTGACTGTTCCTTAAAATTCTCCTACACCACAATATTCAGGAATGTAAATATACACTAAGCTGTCCTGCAACTAGTAGAGACGTCTCATTCATCCTTTAAAACAAAACCTAAAATTACCGCCAGAGCTGTGACCAACACCTTCGTGTTTAGTAAACAGTGGCAGCTGCATTTGTACTGTACATAAAAAAGAAGAGGAGAAAATATTGTGTTCTGGCTATAGCAGCACACACTACTGCAGAAACTCTTCTGCACACTGAACAGATGAAAAAATCAGCAGTAAAACTTTAGTATTCTTTATCCTCAGAATAATTTTGGTTTATGTCCTGGTAATACAATCAAATTAACCAGACACATTAGAAGGACAGTTAACAAAGCTATCTGATCTGTGAGTGCACCAGCAACAACACAAGCTTTAAAATCCTACAAGCCATTTTGAGAATCAAACAGAGATTGACAGTATCTCTATTTTGTAGCGCCAACTTTCTGAACACTTCGCATTTGTCATGAAACATATGATGGTGTTGGCAGCAGTTCCAAGTTAGCACTGCTCCCCTTTGTGAAAGCCACTGCCTAAACCAAGGGCTAGATACAGTCTCACCCTCAACAAACGTAAAGTGTCTTTGCTCCACTGGTGAATTACTGCTGTCCAGGACAGGAGGTGGTAAGTGTGCAGGATTCTGCAGCACACAGAAAATAAGCTCCTCACAGTTTTGTAGGCTGTACACACAGACCCTTTCTATCACTTTTCAGCAACTCCAGCTTGCATTATATCTACAGGCTCACGGTAAGATGAGATAGTCACAGTATTTAAACCTTCAAACAATCTACGCTGCAAATCTGCCAGCCTCCTGTTCCTCAGAATGTTTCATCTCAGCTAAAAATTATCAGTTCAGAGGGATAAGAGTGCAGAGGTATACAGCTGACTGTAATGCATTCCACCAGACAGCCTTTATGAATTTTTTAGCTGAGCTTTCTTCTGTCCTTGTTGTTCTTGCCAACCACATGCAGAACACTTTAGAGACAATAGTCATTCCCCAGAGGTTCACATGCACTATTCAATTCCCAACAATAAAAAAAATAAATATCCTTTTTCTAAACTGAGTTTCATCTTGTATTTTCCTTCATCCTAAATTACAGCTAACACCCAGAACTTGCACTGCATAGCTGAAAAGCTAGCAGAAATTGCCACATTCAATTAGCACAGCAGAAACAGCAAACTAGAAATAGGATTTCATTCACTTTAATTCACTAGTTGGTTGCCATAAATACTCATCTGTAAAACATGGAATTCTAAATACTCCACAGACATTATTTTCCTTTCATGAAGATGTTTGTTTACTTTGGCAGTGAGTCTCTTGGGAGAAACTCTAATGACTTCCACTACCAAAAAAAAAACCCAAAACAAAAAAGAAACAGAAAATGCCACTAGCAAGCAAGAAAATATTAGTCTAATGTGCTGGTTAAACTCCAGGGCAAAAAGGAATAAAACCAGAGTAAATCACTGCTTTGCATTCTTGTGACCAGAACCCATACCCGTCAAGTCCAGCAGGCAAAATAGCTCTCATGATGGAAGTCAGGCTTTGAGTAAAGAAAGAAGGCTGCTCATCTCCTGCGAATTATTAAAGATTTTTAGCTTTAAAACCAACCAACCAAAAAACATAACATGGGCAGGAGAAAAACAGAATAAAGTAAATTAGCTCAAATTCCTGGTGTTAAATTTTCCCACTGCTTTTAACTGCATTACAACACAGTGATCTAACAAAGGTTTCTTTCCCAGTTTTGCTATACCTGGGTGATTAATGTTTTTTTTTAATTTAAATAAGAAAAACCACCAGGAAAAAAAGGTAAGCTCCTGTGACTCAACACAGCTCACCGCTGAAACAGACTTGCCTACCTCCTGCCTAAGAATGCAGGAGTATTTTCAGAGTTTAAAAAAAGAAACCAAACTAACAAACCAAGAACAGAAAAACAGTAAAAGAAACATTAATATAAATCTTCAGATCTCTCCTGTGAAAAGTCAAACCTCATAATCTGTTTTTCTATACGGATAATCTGCAATCCCAGCCTGTCTTCTCCATCTTCATGGGAGGAAAAAGTCATTAACAAAAATTAACTTTAAGGTTAAGAGGAAACAGCTCTAGGAAAAGTAATGTGAATTGTATATTTCAGTTACCAGCTCGAATAAGGTGCTGTTCCTGGAATGCATATGCAAGTACATTTCAAAGCTTAAACAGGGATGAAGCGGACACATGTCACAGACCACAGGACAGCAGACTGTACTTCCCTAAACAGCCTCAGCATTGGGAAGATTGAGACACATCTCTTGGAGCTTCTGCAACAAATGCAGGACAAGCAGAGCTACCTAAATACAGAGTACTGACAAAGAGTCTGGGCAGAGGAGAAGATGCTGAAGGAAATATAAAACAGTAAATAGAAAACAAGCACCCAACATAGAAATTCCTGATTTTGTTGTAGCTGTAGAGCCTTAGAAGAGGGGTCAAGCGTAGCAGTAAATCACTGTAAATGATGAAAGGCCTATAAATATTCTGGGCTGTGGAAACAACAATTTGCTGCCTTACAAGCAGCTGATGAGTTTATGCTGAGCCATTCCACCAGCAAAAGGGTTTCTGAAGTCAGAACTATCTGTAGCCATATTTACTTTTAACTATAACATGAAAAAAACAAATTATCAGAAAAGCTGCTTTTAGTATTGGAATGAAAGCAAAGATACCTGTTATTTGCAGCTGATATTCAAAATCATAGCCACGATGATTTTCCAGCTAGCTAGTGAGAGGGAAACAGCAGATTCTAACAGCAAAGTTATTTTCTCTTGTATACATTAGGCTCCTGATATTCTGGTGTTTGTGTTGACTCACAAAATGAGGAAGAACTGAAGTAACTCTGCAAACACACAGAAGCCTACATACTGTATCTAAGTTTTAATCAGTTTCATGATTTACATGTTCCCCAAAACTTTAGTGGTGTACGACTAAGAAAAGGTCTGTTCTCTACCCCAAAAACATATACTTTTTAAAGAAACTAAACCCCCACACTGCTCTGAAGTGGGTAGCATTTCAGCACAATCCCTTTCAGTTCCTATAACTGAAAGTTACAAAGTTTTTGTCCAAGCTGAAAAATAGAACGGTGGGCCAAAATCCTCATATAATAATACCCTTGTGGCTAACACTGGCAAATAGCAGGTGTTATTCTCCTGGGATTATAAAAAGTAAAGAACCACTCAAGGGAAAAATTCAGAAGCCCTGATGATCCCTTTCATGTCACCCAAATGGCAGCCATTACAAAGCAAGAGCTGCTTTGTAGTCCTCATAGTTCATTTGACTTGTCTTTATGTAGTGTTATTTTATATAGTTTGTTGCTATTTGTCTTTATATTTTCTCTTCCGTAACACTGCTGGTCCAACTTGCCACACAAAATTTAGCACACAGTGGATGATGCAGGACACCAGACAAATAAGATGATCATTGTCTTTCAGGTACAGAGGAACCCAGGAGAGTTCTCAGCCCCAGCTCTGCCCCAGGCCTCCGAGGTGAAGCTGATGCCTGGCAGTTCTGGTGCAATGAATACACAGAGGAGGCTGATTAATGGCTCCAAGAACCGTAACTTAGGTATATTTGGGTTTACCACACTGACAGCTTGGTTTTGCAACATCAAGTTTTCTCAATTTACATATTCTGTACAGTGATATTGCATATGGCTTAGCATTCGCTTCTTGCAATGTTTGTTGTCTAGTCTAAGCAACTCATCCCAGCTCCATGATTCTCCAGCTTCCTCAAGTCATTCCAAAGAGGAGGGAGCTCTTGCCAGCATGCTCCCTCCTTCAGGCCCAAGCACACAGTCACTTTCCAATATCAATCAGAGAATGTGGATGGCAAGCATCTTGGTATCCCCTAAGGTCTGAAAAGGTGAATCTAAGAAGTTCCTGGGTTGCAAAAGGTTGAAGTAACTGGAGGAAGCACTGTACATGCTTAGCCTGGTTTTACACATCTGTTTAGGCATCTATTTTCAAACTCTATTGCTTCGTACTAGCCCAATCCAAAAGAGCACTCAAACCTTCCCTGGAAAGGGGCAGCTAAGATAAAAGAAAGCAGGAAGGACTCAAGGGATTACAAGCAAGAAAAAAGGCAGAAGAAAAAAACCCAAACCATTAAAGCAAGAGGGTGTGAAGGGCAAATGGTCAAAAAAAAAAAAAAATAAAAATCAAGAAATGGGAACTGGAGAGAGAAAACAAACAGTGCCAAGGACAGGACGCAGCACTTCCTGATGGCACCAAGGTGCCTGTTAAAGACCTGATTTGATGGAGAAGCAGAATTTGAAGCTCCAGCATGCACCAAGGTGTCTCGTATCAGTGGCAATAGAGACAGGATGTGCAGCCTGAAGGATTCCTGGTTTGACTTGGTACAGCTGCTCTTGTTTGTGTCAGAGTCAAGAAGAATATGCCACAAGACCAAGGAGCAGGAAAGACCTCCTGCATTCTGCAGTAATATATAGTTAGAAGCTTTCCTTGTAACCAGCAGAGAGACATCAAGTTTTTCTCTAGTCTATGATTCTGATTCTTTCTCTAAAGGTACCTGCATCAGGGTTGGATGAATCACAGTTTGACAGCTCCTGTCTTGTGTTTGTAGAAGATTAGGCACCTAATGCAGAGCAGGTGCTTACTTTTTACATGGTTAAAAATAGATGAGATCTATCCCATCAAAGCTGTTACAACAAATATGCACAATTGGGGTAGGTAGCTACCATGATGCAGGTAAGCTGTCACAGAGGCTGTAAGTACTCTTGTATTTAATTCAGTTTAAAAAGGCCACTCACAGAAGCCACAGTAGCTGTTTGGATGGAAAGATCGCTGGAATTTGGGCTTGATTTAAAGGTGAGGGGCAGAGAAGCTGACCGCTTACAAAAAAACCCCAACAAAACAAACAACTCAATGAGTTCCTATACACTTTGTAGAAATAGGCAGCTGCTTATAGGAAAGACTCAGCACAGCATTGCTTCCACTCTTGCAAGACCGTGAAAACACCCCAGGTAGAGGACAGCTTCTGTTGAGGCTTGCACATAACCAAGTGCCAGGCATAGGACATGAACGCAAAGGGAGGCCAGATGCTACCAGCTCTGCAGCTCACAAAACTAATGCTCACAAAGACTGTGCCATGAAGTAACTCACTATTCAGAGAGGAGCCATTACTCGGCGAGCAACATTTACTCAGCATGTGATCATCACAGGGCCTTGGTCTGCACTCTTTATTTATTACCACTTGTAAGACAGAGGGCTGCAGAGTTCTTGAAGCAGATGCCAGTATAATGAGCAATTCTGGCGCACAAAGCTGTAACACAGCAAAGATAACTATGTATTAATTATTCTTCTATGCTGCAAATGTATTTTCATCCCTTCCCTGCAAGATGGCATGGATACCCAAACGCACACACTCACACAGGTCAGTCACATCAGAGATGGCTGCAGATGTCAAACCAATGTTTTGTTTCCTTTATATTCTATATGTGTATGACAAACACACACAGATTTAACAAACAAGAACTGTTACACTGGGTCAGACCAAAGGTCCACCAGCCAAATGGAAAGCAGTCATTCCGCCTTTGACAGTGGCCACTAATGGATGCCTAGAGAAAAGCACAGTAGGTCAAACCTGTAATGGCACTTCCCCAATGTATTCTCAACAGCCGTGTAGCCGTTCTCTCTACAGCTTTCCCACAGCACAAAAGGAACTCGCTTATTTTGGTCTGTTCGGGGATAGCTACAACCGTTACATCTACAGCTGTCAAACCATTAAATAAATTTTTGGCATAAAAACAGTTCCCAAGAGCTGTGTTTCCAAAGGGTGGAAAGGACAGAACCCCACGTTCGATACTGTTTGCCCAGGAAACGCCTCAAAAGGCACCACCGCGCCACCAGACCCCAGCACGGGCTGGTGTGAGCTCTGATGAACCCACAAACGCGGAGCAAGATTCGATGGCAACACCCGAGCAGAGAGGACAGGGTGACCGACCCTCCCTGCTACCAGAGGACCAGGAGTGGCGGTGCCGGGCAGAGCCCACCACAGACACACAGCGGCCATGCCGCTGTCACCCGCTGCTCATCACCCCTGAGGGGACACCAGCCCCGCGCCGGAGCACGAGCCGGCGGGGCGCGGGGCGGGGCTTGGCGCGGGGCGGGGCTTGGCGCGGGGCGGGACTCCGGACACCCGCCCGTCTCGTGCCGCCGAGCTCGCGCCCCACCTCCTCTCGCCCTTCCACACCCCCCCGCCCTCGGCCCGCCCGTGGCTCGCGGCAGTGCGTCAATGCAAATGAGAGGCGCGAGAGAAGAGGGGGCGGGGCGTCCCTCCCGTCCCTCCCTCCCCTCCATGAGCGGCCGCCCTGTGGGATGGCCGCCGGCGGAGCGAACCACCGCGGTGTGCCTCTTCACTCCCCGTTCTGTTTGCGGACGTAAAAAGCCGGGCGCACCCGCTGTCGCGAAATAAACCCCCTTGATTTCACGTACTGAGGGTAGATACGCCGTCGAAGCCCAGCAGGCCTCCAGGGCGCTACTAAAAGGCTGTCACTTTCCCCCACACACACTGAAGTGGTAGCGGTCAGCCCGTCGGTGGGGCGCTGTGCGCGCGGGCGTTGGTCATCGCAAGCGCCCCCCCCACCCCGGAGCCGGCGTTGGAGCTGGGCTCCGGAGTTATGCATTATTCATGAGGGGGCGGAGCCGCCACCTCATTACCGAGGTCGACCGGGCGCGCAGGGAGGTAGGGCTGTGACGTCACTATGACGACTGTTCCGACGTTCTTAAGGGCCGGGCAGCCAGCTCCAACCCGGCAGTGGGGGCGGGGGAGGTGGTTGGGGGCGGGCGGAGCCTAGCTGAGGGAGCCGGGTGTGTGCCGTGTGGGGTACCGGCGGCCTCACCGGCTCCTGCCGAGCCCGGGGTTCCCGCTTCCCCCGGCGTTACGGGGTAGCGGCTGAGGGGTGGGAGGAAGAGTTACGGGGGCTGGGGAGGGGTGGGGGTCGTCCGGGTGTTTGTGACGAGCTAGCGGGTTGTTGTGGGTGCGACGGCAGGCGAGAAGGGCCGCACGGAGGGAATCCCGTCAAGCTAGAGAAGATTTTCTCCGATAAAAAAAAGCCCTGATAAAAATAGAACTATTTATTACCAAAAAAACTCCGGCATTGTTAAAACCAGGGCAGCGGAGTCATGGCAAGAAAGAGGGCTTTATTCCACAGAGTGGCTATTCCGTGGGTTATATAGAGGTTTGCGATAGGCTGGTGTTGAAAGCCCCGCTCCCCCAAATCACTGATAATTATCTTTGTCTCTTCAGACTCCCGGGGCAGGGGTTCGCTAAGGGAGCCCCTTCCAGTGCATGGGGGATCGCAGCCCCGGGCTCCCACAGACGGCGACCTCCGGCCCTAACCCACCGTCGAGTGTAGGAGGTGCTGGCACCGCCGGGCCCTTGCCTTGCCAGGCAGCGGCGGCCGCCTCTTGTTCCTCCTCCTCCTGTCCCTTCTCACCCGCTGTAACCGGTTCCTCCGGCAGCGGCGGCGTGTCCGGTGGGTCGCCGCCGCCCTCTCTGCTCCCCTCGGCGGCCGCTGCTGCGCATCACCATAACATGCAGGATGAGCTGCTCCTGGGGGTGACACAGCAGCAGCCGGGCAGCGAGAGGCTGGGCAGCAGCCCCGCATCAGGACACCCCCCTCTCGGCCACCCCTCCTCTGACTTTAAACCCAGTCTCAGCCCCCACCAGGATTTAAACAAGCAGCAACCGCAGCAGCAACAGCCGCCGCCTCCTCAGCTGAGCCAGAAGAGGAAAGAGTTTAAGCAGCAGCCGCTCAGCAGCCCAGCCCAGCTCGGCAGCACCCACCCCCTGAATAACCACCACCCCCCAGACTATCATCACCACCCCCCTCAGCAGCAGCAGCGGCAGTTCAGCCACCCCACTGACAAGTACCAGCAGCAGGAGCACAGGCAACAGCAGCAGCTCCAGCTCCTCAGCGCTCACCCCCCGGAGCCGCCGCCGACAGGGGACTTCCCGCACCACCGGCCCCTCAGCCCCGCCGAGCGCAAGGGCGGCGCGGACACAGGGGGTTCCGAGCTGCTCGCCCCTTCCTGCCCGGGGGGATCGGTGTCCGCGGACCCCAATGTGGGGGTGGCCGCCGCCTCCTGCGTGAATCCGCCTCCGTCTCCTCCTCATCTGCAGGCGAGAGCCAAGCTGCCCCCCATGGAGTCCCCCCCGAACAGCCACTTGCTGGGCAGCCCCGGGAACCTCCTGCCCGGCGGGCTAGGCTCTGGCTTCAGCAGCCTGCAGAGCCCGGAGATCCCCAGCCCCCATCACCAGAGCGGGGGCGGCTCCTCCTCGGCGGCTTCCCCTCCTCCTCCGCCGCTGCCCGGCTTCGGCACCCCCTGGTCGGTGCAGACCTCGTCGCCGCCTCCGCAGCAGACGCAGCAGCCTCCGGTCTCCAGCGGCGGCGGCGGCCAGATCAGCGCGATGCCGCCCCCGAGCCCGGAGTCCGAGACCAGCTTCTACCCGGGGATCCCGTCATCCATCAACCCCGCTTTCTTCCAGAGCTTCTCGCCGGTGTCTCCTCACAACCCCTGCGCCGGGCCTTTCAGCAGCCCCTTCTCGGCCGCCGCACCCCCGCCGCCGCCGCAGATGAATTTACCTCAGCAGCAGCAGCAGCAACAACAGCAGCAGAACCGGAGATCCCCTGTGAGCCCCCAGCTCCAGCACCAACACCAGGCGGCCGCGGCCGCCGCCGCCTTCCTGCAGCAGAGAAACTCCTACAACCACCACCAGGTACCGGGAGGCGGAGGGAGACCCGGGCAGCCGCGGCGGGGCGGCACGGAGCCCGGACAAGCCGGCTCCGGAAGGGAGCCCGGGGCGGAAAGGGGGAGCCTGGGGCGAAGGGGAGCCCTGGGGAGGGGAGGGGGACGTGGGGCCGTGAGTCAGGGGGGGCTCTGCTCCCCGCGTTTCGCTAGTAGCGGGAGCCGGGAGCTTTCTCCTTCGCCGCTGCCGGCGCTGGGTGAGGTTGCGCGGCGGTGACAGCCCGGCGAGACCGCGGAGGCAGGGTGGGGCCCGGCCCGACCGCTGTCGTTCCGCCGCGCTCGGCGGGCCGGGAGCCGCCGGTGGCTTTTCCGAGGGCACTTGCGGCCCCTGCCCCGTGCGGGGCCAGGGTGGACGGCGGCCGCGGCGGTCGGGCCGGGACGGTGCTGCCAGCGGCCCGCCCCGCGCCCGGCCGGTGCTCCCCGCTCGTTCCGGGTGGCAGGTGGCGGGGCGGCCGCTTCAGCCGCCTCCTCTGCGCTGTGGCCGCCCTCCTCCGTGCGCCGCCGACTACCCGGGGACGTCGTTTATTTTCGGGATCAGAGAATGCGGTTTCCCCTCATAAAAGAGGATAAACGCTCATTTTCTTGTCAAGGGGTTTCGCCGTGAAAGCATCCCCATTGCCCCCCGCTCACCCGCGCAGTCGCCCGTAGGCAGAGCGGTGTCCTCGGAACAATGCGCCTGACAGCCCCCCACCGCCGGCGGTGCCTCCTCCTGGGCAGCCCCTCCGCAGGCTCGGACCTGCCCTCGCACCCCTTCGGCGTGTTCGGTCGGGTGGGCACCGAAAGGAGGTTCTAAAGGAAAGCTTGTCAACGTTGTTGGCTTTTCAGGAGTTTCGCCCGAAATTACTTGATTTTGTATCCATAGACAGCGCTCTGTTTCGTGTTACCGTAGTTCTGCTACCAATTTTAGTCAAGGGGCATAACGATCCCGTGTTAAAATGGGAGTTTGCGTTGCTTCCTGGAACAAAATACTAATTGTAAGAAGTTGCAGGAAGGCAGATTCGTGTTAATGTTACCTGCCAGTGCGTAATAGCCATATCTCGCCCTGATCACCTGCTCGGTTATGGAAGGCCAAAGTTACACAGGCCTCATCTTTATTTTTCTTTCATTCTGGTATTAAATCCTGACAATTTTAATTGGTAGAGCTGGATTTGGAAAGTATTTCTGTCAGGATTGGAATCTCACATTAAGTGTGCCTGTCCAAGGACTAATTTGGATGCTTCATGGTTAGGAGCTGGTTGTCCTTAACATCTATAATAATCCTCTTAAAGCAAATTCCAAAGCAATTTTCCAGCAGTGAGGTGTACAGGAATTTTCTCTCAGTTGCGAGTTGTAGGTAAACTTAAAACAGTGCCGTGGCAGCATAGCTACCAATATTAGAGGCTTGTTAACATTTGGCATTATCTCTTCAGGTTTGTTTCACAACAGAGTGTCTGCCTCTCCCAAAATTCCAACCAAAGTATTCAAGTTTTACAACATAATTATCTATAATTATATAGAATGGGATGTTTTCCTGATTACTTGACCAAAAATGGCTTTAGCTGGGGGTTTTGTTTGGTTTGGGGGAGAGGATTGTTATAATTTCATCTTTCTGGTTTGTTTCACAACAGAGTGTCTGCCTCTCCCAAAATTCCAACCAAAGTATTCAAGTTTTACAACATAATTATCTA